>OZ007535.1:7044101-7138634 GCA_963931895.1 Eupithecia pulchellata
AGCTAAGCAGAGGCTTTGTGTTATGGGTACTAGATAAACTGATATACATAATATACGCAAACATAGATAGATATTTATTGCTATACATAGAAAACGACAAACACCCTGGACAAATTTCTGCAGATCGTACAAATATTTGTCCAGATGCGGGAAACAAACCCGCAACCTCCTGCGTCGCAGGTGGACCTTCGACTACCCCGCCACAGAGGTCGTCAAATAAAAAAAGTCGATTAGAAGTCAAAGCTATCAAACGTTTACTGGACTTTCACGCTTTCGTCGGAACAGAACGGAATCCGACAAAAATTGCCTTAAGGAAAATAAGGTATCTAATCTAAATCTACGATGCTGATCTATGCGGTCTATTGTAAACATCTGGTCTAGTACGATTCTTATGTACGTAGGTTCCGCGCCAAGGCAAACCGGGTTCTTCCTATCTATGCATAATCGCACAATCCAAATTATATTCACATCTACGTAAGATTTGCAACCGCGCTGATTCCATGTTCAATCTGGCCCATTATTCACATGAACAAGTCTAACACAATAGTGGTATAAAGTAATAGATGCATACCCGTCGTTACGTCTAGGAACATACAGCGTGGGCGTTGAAGGGACGATGCTGTCGTCTGCATCGTCTCCACCGCTTCCACCGAGGGATAATGCTCCGCTCGCTGCAAAGAACAAGAAGTCAGTGATCATTCCTTCGTAAATGGTAGTAAAGTGACCAATTCTTTTATGTATATACTACATTATGTTAACTATATGTACTTTTTTGCTTTTTCATAGAACGACCAGAACCCTTATTATTATACATAATAATAATAAAAATAATATTTACGTTACAAATGAAACATATTATGTTTCATGTAAATATTGACTTGATGTCAATATATTATATTGACATCAAGTCAATATATACAAGTGTACTAACGCTCTGTGCCGCTGCTGATGGCCTCTATCTGCGGGTGCGGCGCGGGCTCCGAGTCGGGCTCGACGGCGGCCGCGGCGCCCTCGGGCTCGCTGCCGTCGCCCTCCTCCGTCTCCTCGCCCTCCCCCGCCGGCCTCCGGCGACTGCGCCGGGGACTCCTGAGTAAACAAAACAGACAATGCAACGTCAACCACAACACACATTCAAAACTTTATCTCTATCTCTCAAAAAGATTTGCTGAAGAGACGTAAGGGCGCCTTTGCCAATATTTTACCCCTAAATGTTTTATTGTATATTTTATCAACAATAAAGAAAGAATCAGAACAACAAACATCCAACAAAATGGTTTGCAGTAAATTCTATGTGAGTTTTTGACTATGGTCCCTAAAGACTACTAAGAACACTCATTTATGATGCCACAAACATACAGGCTAAATAAGATACTCTGTTTGCATGTAGGGTATAAAAAGCAGGTACCTGACGCGCTGAATTCTCTCCCTCTTCTCCCTCAACTTCCTCCTCCTCGCCGGCCTCCACCTCTTGCTCTTCCTCCATGTCTTCCTCTTCGTCTTCTTCGCCCTCCTGCGTATAACATATCCTATTATGTTTTATCATAATCACTACACTAATTATTAATATACAAATTTTTTCTTTATTGTGTGTTTTAGGTGTTTATTTAACTTTGAACTTTTACTTAGAGGCACATAATATTTAATTTAAATGGAGAAGCCCAGGCTCCTAAAATACAGCCTAGGCTAGTTTAGAAACCTACGGATTCAATAAAACACTGAAACTCTGTAATTAGCTTGGGGCTAGATGATGCTGTGTGGATTGTCCAGCATTATTATTATTATTATTTGTGTTGAATAAAGAATTTTTATGTTTTACTTATTTATCTTAGCACACTAATTGTTAAATGCGAGAGTAAGTAAGAGCGTAAGTCTCGCATTTTTCTCTTCACTCCAAAACCGAACGATATGTTTATGTGATGTAACATACTGCTATTTGCTATCCCAGAAAGATGCGCGCGAGGTCGATGGTTAACCTGGTGAAGCTAATTTTGTAAATGAAGACGGAGGTAAGGTGGTAAGGGCTGAGAGCAACTAGAGTAGTAACTTTGAGTTTAGTTTTTAAGTACGGGCCCTGTATAGCGTAATTTGGATTCACTTCCAAGCGAGATGCCATCAGTGTAAATTCCGACACATAAATTCTAATACACATGAAACTGCTTTAAAATGTTTAAACATCATTAATGCATTCAAAAGCACATAAACTCACCCGGTCCCTGCCCGTGGTCCACCTACATAGTACACCTGGCTGTACCAGGGGCATTTTTTTCTTCCCGTGGTCCACCTCAAGATAACTGGGTGTTCCACGGGAAAAAAAAACTTTCCATGGTCCACCTTAGTTCACCTGGCTGTACCAGGGGCATTTTTTTCTTTCCGTGGTCCACCTGTATTTTGGGTATACAAACTTTACATTACCTACCTACTTAAACAAACTTTTTACATTATTTTTTCCTTTTTTTCGTACTGACAGACAATGTCTATCACACGTCATGGTGAATCGTAGGTACATTATTTTTCTGTTTTCTATATCGTATTTCGTCTATGTAATTTCGTATTTTTTATTATAACGACAGAAAATGAATTGCGAAGAAGATGTTACATTCATTAAAAGAAAAGGAGGTACCGTCCTCCTACATAATGGTTTCCAATTTTACAAAGTAAAAGATTTTAAAAACGGCTCAAGTTTGTGGCGATGTTCCACTTATAAAAAAGACAATTAATTGCAGAGGAAACATAATCATCAAGGTGCGTTTTTATTTAATATATCAGCAATCACGGTCGGTACTTCTACTAAAAATATAATCACGTATCTACCACCATCAGTCCGATCGAAGTAAACCGTATTATAATCCTTATTCCTTTATGCAACAAACATTTCAAATAGTAGGTACGTGTATCAGTTTTTCTTGACTGTATTAAGGTATTTTGACGTGATAACGTCTATTAAATCGATGAACATGGGTAGCATGTTCAATAAGATGTCGCGTTGTGGACGAGGTTGTCATGAACAACGACTGAAGCACGGAAGATTAAAGTTCTAATTTCGTCTAATAGATAGCGTTCTTAGCTAGAATGAATTTGTATGTAAAATAAATCAAGTACGGGTAAATGACGTTATCACGTAAAGTTATCGTTCCTAAACCGACTTTAGAGACAACCATTTTTTTATTATGTACGTAGGTTAACATAAGAAAATTACCTCTAGGGTATGATTTTTTAACATAAACTATTTTGTTTTAGGACAATCGTATGATAAAGAGTAGAGACCACTCTTGCTCACCCAATTTAGCTAAAAACCTTATTGCAAAAGAATTTGAACGATTAAAGGAAAGCGTCAAAGATGGTATTGACTCGGTACCCCAACTGTATAATGAAATGGTGTCAACAATTCAAACAAGCACTTTCGATATGGTAGCCGATGTACCGTCATTAACTAGCTGCCAGCATAGTTTATATTCCGCCAGGAATAAATCATTAGGTATCAAAAAATCTGTATACAAAAACTTCAATGAAGTTTGCGTGCCGTCTAAGTTTACTGATTTTATACTAGCTGATTATAATAATCACGATGGATCACGCATAATCGTTTTTTGTTCTCAAGTCAATAGAGAAAAACTTTCAGAAGTTGTCGAATACTTCGCCGATGCTACCTTTGATACATGTCCACCGCCATTTTATCAATTGTATACTATTCATGGCGATGTGGGAAGTACTATAACCGCAACAAAAACCGTGCCATTGATTTACGCGTTAATGCCTAATAAAAAACAAGACACGTATAAAATTGTCTTTGAATTAATTAAGGCACAGCTACCCGGTTTTAAACCATGTAAACTACACTGCGACTATGAGATAGCCGCTATTAACGCTGCACTAGAACCCTTTCCAGGAGTTATGCTGGTTGGATGTTATTATCACTGGTGTAAGGCAATATGGAAAAAGTCCAAAAAATTAAGCCTTAAAAGTAAAACAGAAAAAAGATTAACTGGGCTTATTTCGGCTTTGCCACTTTTACCCAAAGAATACATTACAGAAGGTCGAGAGTATATACAAATGGAAAGCTTACATAAACCAAAAATGGTAAAGTTTTTAAAATACATTGACAGCTTTTGGATGACAAAGAACTTCATTGACATTTTATGCGTCTTTGGCCAGAGACATCGCACGAACAACGTAACAGAATCTTACCACTCACAATTAGGTAAAAAAATAAGAAAATATGAAATCACTGTCACACGCCTGCTAACAGTGCTAAAGGCGCTTGAAAGCAAGTCTTTTATAAAACAAAGGAAAAGGATTTATACGGATAACGATGATGACATACTATTTGTACAAATGCAATTAATTAACAAAGAAATTTCCACAGGAGTGGCGTTGGAAAAATTGCGTTAAGGACATTTAAGTATATTTTTAGTTTGCAAAAGGGCGTTTTAAGTTTTTTTATCTTTAGATATGTTAAGTTAGCAAACAAGTAAAGATGTTGGTTATTATATTTTTGTGTTTGAATCATGTAACCAACAACAATATTTCTTACTACTGCACTACCTCTGTTAGTAATCATCAGATGCAAGATCGGTCGGTAAATCCAAGATTCAAATAATAATCAAATAAATCCAAGATTCATAAGAATAATCCAAGTCATAGAAAACGGGCTTTTTCGGTCAAAATTGTCAATAAATATTGAATTGACAGTACATTCATTGTCAATTTTGACCGAAACATTTTCCATGATTATCTTGCATTTGAGGCAGTTTCTGCTACACCTGATAGAAATTATTAAGTATTCTCTAGGTGAACCACGGGCAATACATTTTTAAAACCAAGTACGTAGGTGAACAACGGAAAGAAAAAAATTCCCGTGGAACACCCAGTTATCTTGAGGTGGACCACGGGAAGAAAAAAATGCCCCTGGTACAGCCAGGTGTACTATGTAGGTGGACCACGGGCAGGGACCGAACTCACCCTGTACATAGTTCCACTGCACCGCTCATCGTCCTCTTCGGAATCAACCACGATAACGCCCTCGTCGTCTTGGTCGCATCGCGATGAAGTTGGCACTTGATATTCTACTTCAACCGATCTTTCGAATCCCTGAAAATATTACAATGTCTAATATATTTCATGGCATTGCGTCTTTATATGCATAGACAAAAAGTTGAAAATATCTAACTGAGTAAGGTTGCATAACCCCAAAATGATAATGCCATCTATGGCGCTCATTAGGGGAGGCCTATATCCAGCAGTGGACTATTATAGGCTGGTGATGTTATGATGATGTTAAGGTTGCATAATCATTTCTCAAGAATCAACCAACTATCTACCATAATATACCTTACCATTGTTCAAAACTTGTTCGACTTACTTGCACTCGTGTCCTCTTTGCGGCGATAGGTCTTGTCTGTAGGCGTCTCTTAGCCGGACGCGCATCAGCCGGTGGATGGGAGGTGCTCACACCAACAGGGGGGTGGGAAGTACTGACGCCAACCGGAGGGTGGGAAGTGCTAACTCCCGTTGGTGGGTGGGACGTGCTAACACCAGCAGGTGGATGGGAAGTGCTTACACCAGCGGGTGGGTGGGATGTACTAACTCCAGCGGGTGTGTGCGAAGTGCTTACGCCAGCTGGGGGGTGGGAAGTGCTAACACCAGCGGGTGGGTGAGAAGTACTGACGCCAGCTGGTGGATGCGAAGTGCTAACTCCAGCGGGAGGGTGGGAAGTGCTAACACCAGCGGGAGGATGGGAAGTGCTAACACCAGCGGGAGGGTGAGAAGTGCTAACACCAGCCGGGGCGTGAGACGTGCTGACACTTGACGATGTCTGCGAATTAGCGGTCGATGTTGGAGCGGCCGTGCCTGGATAACAAATAAAACAGATTAAAATATAGATGCCAGAAGTGGGCAAACAAACTTGTTAGCAGAGTCAAGTAACTTAATGGTTGAATTTGCTATAATGTTACCAGAGGCAGGCGCTGCGGGTGCGGCCGGTGCTGAGACGCTTGGCGCGGCGGCGGCGGCGGTGCCGGCGGAGGCCGAGGTCGGTCCACTGGGCTGCTCAATACGAGGCATCACCATAGCCACGGCCTGCGAAAAACACTTGAATTTACAGATTAGTTTACAATTTCTAGCTAGTAAAATCATTCAAATATCCTGATTGAATCAGGCAGTTCACAGATTAATATTTGTTAACGTTCAGTAATGATATTTCACGAATCTTAAGCAAAATTGATTCAGGTAATTCTAAAAACTGATTCTGGTTATACAGGCTTAGAAGAAACTGTGCTACCTGCTGAGGAGTTTGGGAGTGAGACGATTGCGTGCTGCTGTCACTGGCTCCAGAGCTTCCCATTCCCGCTTCACTAGTATCCATGTCCTGCACAAAACACATGGTATTATTTACCTAAACACACAAACGCACACGCACACACATACATACAAAATAAAACCAAATAATGAACGAAGACAGCATACATCGCATCTACACCATACAAAGAATACAGTAATAAAAGTAAGGGCGATGAGACTACGCCGCAGTTTTTAACTTTTGGCGCCTCTTCGTTCAACTTGTAAAATATCAATATCAAACCTGTACACATCCCGCTTGTGCAAAATAAATGTTTTGATTTTGATTTGAGTGCAACGTTAGATTTATTTTAGTAATAACCTGTGTTGACTCAGGCGGCGGCGCAGTCGAGGCAGCCACAGAGGCGCGCGGCAGTGGTCGCGATGAGGACGCAGGCATGTACTCTGTGGTGTGCGCATCGTGCGGGGCTGTCGGCCCGACCTGTGCCATCGGCCGGATGGAAGCTAGCGGCGTCTCACCACCACGCCTGCTCGCGCTAACACTTTGTTGAGCTACACCTAAAATCACCAACACACTGTAAGATACAAAGAAACCTTTAAATAAATCCACCAAAATAGAAAGAACACTTACCAGCCATTGGTTTTATATTTGCTGTGGGCGGGTCCGATGTAGTTTTCTCTGTTGTAGCTTGCTGCTTCGACCCAGAAGATTGACTAGCCAATTGCCGTTGCAGTATGTTTACTTTTTGAAGAAGAGCCTCTACTTCTCTGCTTTTCTCGGCTTGTGCTTCGCCGCGTTCTTTCTCCAATCTCGAGAGGCGACCTTCGTACTGGGATTTAATGAGAGTTAATCTCACATCCTGTTCGTCGCGGGTGCTCTGTTCGATTGAACCGATCTTTGTACGTGATTCCTCTAACTCGCGATTCAGCGTATTTTTTTGCTCAGTCAGCTGAACTATTTTGCTTTTGGCTTGTTTGAGCACTTGTTTGGCTTTCTCTTCCTTGTCTAGGATAGCGGTCCTGAGAGTTTCGAGTTCTTGTTTCAACTTCTCATTGTTTTCTTTCTCAGAATCTAAACTGGCTTGAAGTTCGCTTAATAGTTCTTCATGTTTCTTAGAAGTCTCTGCCAATTGAGCACCGGCAGCAGCTGCTTGTCCTTCATTACTCTTCTTTTCTTCTTCCGTTGATTTCACAAGTTCTTCATATTGGGCTTTATATTTCTTGGCAATTTTTCTTATTTGCAATTCCTTTCCACGAATGTCGATCAGAGAAGAATCTTTACTAGCAACTTCCTCAGTCAATTTAGTGTTTGTTACCTCAGCTTCCGATAATTTATCTTTTAGTTTGGTGATTTCTTCAGTAAGACGTGCCATGTCATTACGAAGCACATTTTGCAACTCTTCATTAAGCCTTTTATTTTCTTCAGCCAAATTATTTTGCTGCCGAGATGTAACAGTGTATTGTTCCTCGATCTTAATTTTCTCCACTTTAATATTACCGAGCTCTTCACTCAGCTTCTTTACGGTTTCTTTTTCGTTGGTCAACATTTTCGCTAACGTCTCCCTTTCGTTTTGTAGTCTCTTCCAATCTTCAGGGCTCGTTTTATTAGCACGTTCAACCAAAGCATTGACCCTGGTTCTCCAACGAGCACAGTCTGCTTTCAATGCATTATTTTCTGATTGCAGGGATTCAGTTTTAGAAGTGTAATCAGCCACTTTTTCTTGCAGTGGAAGTAATTGCTCTTCCATTGATTTTATAGTGGCAGTAAGTTCGTCAACACGAAGTGTTAGTGAGTCGCGTTCCTCTCTCAAGATACGATTACTATCAGTTAAGGCATTTAGAGTTTCTACTTTCCTTAAAATATCAGACTGCTTATTAACTGTTACCATGCTTACTTCAGACCTTTCTCTTTCCGATGCTAACGCAAGTTTCGTTTCATCCAGTTGTTTTTCTGCTATTTCTAGCTGAGATTTAAGCCTCATTGTTTCAGCCTGTAATATATCAAATTTAGCCATGGCTATGTCTTTTTCCTTCCTTAAGTATTTAACTATTTGGAATAGCTGTTCTGATGATTTGACGTCCTCTTCATTTATCGATATATTCATGCTAGATTCATTGGCAGACTCATGCATACTTTCAGATTGGGATCGCGATGCATGGGAAACTGATAATTGTGTGCCAAGTGCTTGAACTTGATCATGCAATAGCGAATTCTGATCATTCAAATCTTTCAAGCGTTGCGATAGTTGCTCGTTTTCTGTGTTAAGTAATTTCTCCCTTTCAAACCACGATGACTTTTCATTTTCTAGTTTTTCCTCAGCGCTGTTTTTAAGGGCTACCAACTCATTTAACTGATTTTGTGCTCTTGAGAGTTCCTCCTTTGCAACGGACAATGCCTGAATATCGGTAGAATGTAATATCATTTCATGTGTATACTTCTCTTCTGCTTTCTCAACAGCTTCAGATAATTTAGCAATTTCAGTACGTATGGTTTCAATTTCTACACGGTAGTTATCATTGCTAGCTATAGCTTCCTTTAAATCCGTCTTAACTTTTACCAGTTCATCTCGCAAGTGAGTATTACTAGCAGAGTGTTCTCCACTGGCATGCAGAGATAGCTCTGCTTCCAACTCTGCACATTTATCTTCAAGAAACTGTAATTTAGTAGCATACTCGTTAAGTTTTGAATCAGTCTCATTTTTGTATGTTTCATATTCAGTGTGTAAGGTTTTTAGTTCCTTTTCAGCATTTTCAGATATATCACAATATTGTTTGAT
The DNA here is from genome assembly GCA_963931895.1 of Eupithecia pulchellata. NCBI lineage: Eukaryota > Metazoa > Arthropoda > Insecta > Lepidoptera > Geometridae > Eupithecia > Eupithecia pulchellata. The sequence goes on from OZ007535.1 coordinate 7,053,173, forward strand.
GTGTTCTTTTGCAATATTCAGTTGTTCCTGAAGTGACTTCAACTCTCCTTCTTTATCAGAAAGTTTGTTTTCAAGATCCCGTATTCTTTTAACCGTATCAAAAGATCCATCGGTGTTTGGCGCAAGTGCCAATTTTAGTTTTTTACCCAATTCCTCATTAGCTTTGTTTTTTTCAGATATCTTCTGTCTTAATTCTGCTAGGTCTTTCCTCAAAACATCAGCAGCATCTTTTTCTTCTTGCATTCTTGACTTTGCGGTTTCTGTTTGGCGTTCCAAGTGAGCCGCCAACTCTCTGAACCTATCTTGTTCTTCTTGGAGTCTTCTCCTTAATGCAGAACATTCACGGGTTGCTTCATCTAGTCTGGACTCAATTTTAGCACGACTTTCTACCTCAACGCGTTCTAAGCTGGCTTTTATCATTTCTAGATTTTTGAGCAAAAGCGATTGGCCTTGTCTTTCTCGACTCATCATCTCTTTTTCAGTTTGAAGACGTAATTCTGTATCTTTCGTTAATTTGCATTCAAGTTTGAGATTTTCCAGTTGTATTTCGGCAGCTGCTAGCTTGCTTTGAGCGTTCAAAGCTTCATCTCTAAGGTGTTGCAAAGATACTTCGTGTTTAGCAATTGTGGCATTATACGCTTTATTCTTTTCTTCAAGAGATGTAATTTGTTTTTTGTAGGTCGTGATGTTTGTTTGAAGAATTTTCAAGCGATCATTATTATATTCTGAAGTTGATGCGCATTTACTGTTAGCTGCCGTAAGTTTGGTTATTTCTTGACGCATATTATCAATTTGATCGTATAACATTCTTTCATTAGTAACTTTTTCTTCCTTGTAGGTTTTAAACTCTTCTTTTAATAGTTCTAAATGTTTCTCAGTTTCTTTGTATTTTATTTCAAATGATGATGGTTCAGGAACCGGCAATGGTTTTGAAACATTTTCAGAGGATGTATCCATAGTAAACGATCCACTCTTATCAAATTCCGCAGCTTCGCTTGCTGACATTTCATGGCGTTTACCTTTCATGAGATCATGATACAGCTTTTTAAACATGTCGCGCTGTCTAATGAGACCGTTGACCATTTTTGTTTGACGGTCTTGTGCATCAGTTAATTCTGATACTCTGTTCTTCAAACTTTCTATTTTAGATTGCATTTCACCACTTTCGAATTGTTCTTTATGCTGTTCAAGTTCTTCATGTTTATCAGTTAATTCGCGGACCAATCTAAGAAGCTTTTGATTATTCGCTTGAAGCTCTTGAATATCAGTGAAGGTCACGAGAGTTTTAGATATAACTCTTGATGAGTTCAGATCCGAGTTTGTGGAATTGGATGACATGCGTGTTGAATCATGATCCCCATTTGGAAGAAGACCTCCTCGGTTGTGTTCTATTTCTTTCAGTAAGAAACAAACCTGTCTCCCTAAATCAGCTAACTCACCTTTTAATTTAGTATTTTCTCGAGTGTAATGATTGGCAATTTTGGATGCTTCACTGTATTCATCTCTTAAACGATTACATTCCATTGCCAATGATTCCATTTGTTGAGAAAGAGCAGTATTAGCTTCAATGGCTTCATCATGATCTGCCTTTTGTTTCTGCAGCAATGGCGCTTTTTCTTCTAGTTCTAAGACGATAGCATTAAGGGTTGTGGTGAGCCGTCTATTATCTTCTTTTTCTTTAGATAACTCTTCTGTTGTCTTCACTAACAGTGAATAAATTTGCGTAAGCGACATTCCCGACTTTAGTAGTTTACTTGCAGTAGCTGCGGAAGGAGCTAGGTCACTTAGCGCCGCGTCGAGATTTTGAGCATCACTAGTTTGTAGAGCTTGATTAACATTACGTAACTCTGTTTTTAAGTTCTCGATTTCTTCGTTCTTCTTCTCAATGAATTCCTCGTGATCCATTTCAGCTTGTTTAAATTTTGTCTCAAGCTCACCATATTTTTCGGTGGCTTCGTTTAATAATTTTTGCAATTCAGAAATACCTTCAGTTAGCTCCAAAGTTTTAGCTTCAGCATCATCAAGCATACTCTTAAATAAGTCAGCCAGTTTAGTTTTTGCCTCTAATTCTTTTTTATAATTTTCAGTCATTTTGTTTTCTATTTCGCGTTGCTCCATCAGACGTTGGTTGAGATTTTCAGCGCGGTTGTTCAGGTTCTTTTTGAGTTCATTTAACTGAGTGATAGTATCATTAGCAACACTTAGTTCCTCTACTTTTTCAGCCAGTTGGGTTTCCAAATTGACCATTCGACTGGTATTGTTCAGCCTAACTGTTTGTAGTTCTGAAGTCAATCTGTTGACTTCTTCAGTGAGGCCTGCAATTTGAGAATTCAGTAGGGTTCTTTCTTGTTCAATACGTTTTTCGCGATATTGCAGAGTCAGTTCTCTACTTTGTATTTCATCATTCTGGGCCAGGGCTTCACACTTCATGTCAATAGCAGCACGAAGTTGTTGAGAAAGAGAGGTTTCATTTGCTGTCAACCTTTCTATTTCAGTATCGCGCCTCTGCAAGATACGTGTTAAGTCATTTCTTTCATCTATTGCAGCATCACGGGCGCTTTTCATTGAAATTATTTCATTTTCGAATCGGCAAATTTTGTCTCGAGCTTTCTCAAGATCAGCATTATAGGTTTCAACCTGCTTCCCCAATTCCGCGATTGACTCATCGGCAGTGGAAAGTTTGGATGCAGCATCTTCGTATTTGGCAGTTGTTTCGAGTAACGCAGCTTCTAGTTCGGCAATTTTATTACCTAAGAAAAAAATTGGATTTTTGTCAATTCATCTTGTTTATTTTTCAGTATTTATGGGCATTGCGAGACTGACCTTTCAGTAACACTATAATAAATATATGGCTGGCAATCGCGACAGGAGGCATATGCCTCCTTTCGCGATTGCCTGATTAATATTAACCGGCAGTGGTTGATCCATGAAATGATGATGATGATGAAACCTATTGACACGCAAAAATAACAAATTTTCGGTCGCGCCGAATGTTTCAAATAAATATTCACAATTATGATATTATAATCTGCTCAAAAAAACTAAATTTATACTGTGTTTATTTGGTACCACCGAATTTTATAGCATTTGATAACATGTTGCAAAAAAAAACTTTACTATAAAATAATAATGATCGAGACTATTAGGAGTTAAGTATTTACAATGTAAAGTGAGGTTTACGATAGCAAAATCCATCAAGTTGGAGTATAACTTGCACAGAGGGTTTTTAACATTTGTCAATTGGTGCGCAAGATTAGCTATTTTGATAATACCTCAAAAAAGAAGCTACTTAAATTTCATTTGATAAGTAGTGGTAATATTTTCATAATATTAAAAAAATATGAAACAAGGAAAAATTCCAAAACTCTGTTTTGAAATACTTAATCTTTCATTTAAAACCCCACTTGACCATAACAAGTTTATTTTAAAATTTCGACTTCACAATAATATGCAACGAAAATGTCTGTATGATCTGTACAGTACAGATGCACGAAATGTATTATTTTATTATAGATGCTAAGATATTAAAGAGGGAAAAAGGACAGACCGAGAAAAACCATAAGATTTTCAAAGTCTAATCTGGGCAGTGATTTGCAATAAAACAGCGTTGCCTTATATTTAACAAAAAAATACACATCTTGTTTATTTTTCTATATGAAAAATAAACAAGATGTTTTTTTTTGTGCATTCTACTTTTTTAAAAATACTATAGACTATGTTCTGTTCATCAGAGATAATGTAGGATACTAATGGTGAAAGAATTTTTTCAGTCCAGTAGTTTTGGAGCCAATTCAATTTAAACAATCAAATCTTTCCCCTTTATAAAATTTAGTGAAATAGCAGTAAGTGAAAATTTCAAGTTATTGTTTATCTGTCTGTCCCATGTATACTTAGATCTTAAAATAATACAACAGATTTCGAAGCATTTTTTTTTTGTAGATAGTGTGATTTAAGAGTATTTTTTTGAAGATAGTGGCATATAAATCTTATATTACGTTTATCATGCACCCATGCAAAGCTGGGAGGGTTGCTCGTACATAATTAAACCAATGAATCAAAAACCTGTCATTTCAAGAGACCACAAATAATGTGTGAAACATTTTGCAAAATCACATGCTGAGCTAATTTATTACAGTCTTTGGAAGAGTTATCTAAACTAAGAAAATATTATTCCATTGCTATCCATATGCTATAGGCTTTGATAACATGTTCTTGGCATTGTGCTTTGACTTTTTACAACAACACAAAGTTTACCTGTTACACAGACAATTGTATTTGTATATACAAGTTGTGATTATAACTTTAATCATGGGCTTTGAATACAACAATGGATGATCTTTAAAAGCAACCAGAAAAGTCACTAAAATTATAATTTTTTTTAAATTTGTCTTAGATAGTCAGAATTATACCCAAGGATTAATAGTATGGTGATACATCAATGTTTTCTTAATTTTTTGCTTTATCTTTCAAAATAATGACAGCTGTGATAGCTCTCACCCAACACCTACTGGAAATACTAAAGGATAAATATACACAATTCTGCCAATATCAATTCTAAGATAGCTTAAATCATATACATCATTTTATGTATTTTTAAACTAAACAATAGATTTACATAAACTCAATTTGTTAAAAACATAAAGTTTCAACATTATGTTTATGTTAAACTGTTTCTTTTATAAAATGTGAAACTATTATTGACGGAAAGTTAGATTATTAAGGTTGGAACTGTCTAGAATATTGGCTGTTTTGTTTTAAAGTTAAAAACTTTGAAGCTAGCGGCCTTCAAAGCACCAAATATTGAGTTACTAGATACTCTCATTTCCACAGTAGTTTGAAAGCGTTATGTACATAAGTCTGAAATTTCGACAGTCACCAGAGTTTTAAGAAGCAATCAGAAATATCACAATAGACATAACCTATAATTTTTATTGATAGGTGGTGAAAGTAAATAAGAAAATAGTGAAGCGCGGGCATTGCCGTAATCCAGGTTAGAAATGAATGTACTCGCATTACAACCACAAGAATCGAATACATTCTACCCTTTTTTATGCCGATGGACTGATGGACCACTGTTTTATAATTTATAGAAACAATATTATGACATACTTTATGTAAACGAAAGGTGATTTAAAATTGATTTCGTAGTCTCGTTTGCAAAACCATATTTTGAAAAAGCGTCGTGTAAAGCGCCGGGCGGGCTTACCGATTATGTTTTTGTTGGTTTCGTGAAGTGCCTTGGAAGTCAAGTATTCTTCAAATTTTGAATCGATGTATCCATTGATTTTATTTGCCACTTGGTTTGGCAATCCAGAAAGCTCAGATTCTGATAAAACATCTTGTAAATGATTTTTCACACCGGCTTCAGTTTCTGCAGCTTCCATTTTCGCCACACACAAAGACAATGTGTTGCCAGATAGCATTGCTACAATCCTACCTATTTCTTTACACTCTCTCAGTGATCGTAACAAGCGTGAGGCATCTCATGTTAATTTGCTTTACTAATTGGTAGGCTGCTTAATTTTAGGTTTTATGGAATAGTTGTTTATTATCACAACTCAAACAAACCCACATGCACAAGTATAAGTAGTTTTACATTAATGGTTTTATAATAACGAGATTCCCTAACACAAATTATGATTTTTACTTTAAAGGGAATCTTATACTGACACAACTGAAATAGCACTATTGTGCATTAAATTTATGAAACACACAACTTTTTTTGTTATAAAGCAAAGTTATAAAATAGAAGAACAAAAACAATAGGCGTGAATTATATTTATATGCCATCGAAATGACCTAATGCCTTTAACTATGGATTATTTCTTGATCCGGCAACACAGACATGACATACAGACAAGACGCATGGAATGAATGAATGAGTTGTTGAATGAAGGTTTTTCTTCTTGGGTATTGCCATAGATTTATTATAATCACTCTACGGATTATTGCCCTATGCCACTAAAGATTTTTTTTTTATTTTTAAGTTTTTCTGAGGTGTTGTCCAAGGGAAAAATAAAGAAAAAGAATAATTAGCTGCAACTGCAACTCTTTTTGCTAAACTAAAAACAGGGATTGTCTAACTTCGACTCTACACGAGTGATCGGAGCTAAAGGTGTGCGTAATATTTTGGGCAACAATGAAAAAGTAATTTTTCCAAAGAATAGTGCAAACCATGTGCAAACCTGGTTCAAACAGATCAAATGAAATTGGCTGACAAGTAAATGTACATTTAAAGTAAAGCAAATAAAATAAACGTATGACAAGGTAAATATGGCTTTAATTTTTGCTTTCGCCTGTTCATTACAAAATAGTCAAAGTAAAAAATCATTGAAATAGCAAGAGACACTTTATGGACCTTTCTTATCCATAAACTATGAAAATAGACATATATTTTTTTTTTGAAATGAATGACGCACTCACTACTTGTTGTCAAATGTCAATCCAAAAATGACACCGAAGTTTATTTTACCAATCTAAAATTTACAAAATTCGATAAAAATAAAATGATAAACAATTTTTCGGATTAGAATAAACTATTTCAGACGATTTTAATGTGTACGTTAGTTACGTAAGGTTTAAAATTGAATGTTCTACGTTGAAATCATGTGAATAATTATAATAACTTTCAGAGAAATGGAAGAAGAGCAATGTTTACTTGAATGTGAAAACTATATTCAAAGCCATGGAATCCCTTCAATCATCAAAGGCTGCATCGTTCAATTGTGCGTAAACAAACCAGAAAATCCAGTGACTTTCCTGAGGCAATATTTTCAAAAACTAGAAAGGGTAAGGCTGTTTTATTATCAGGAACTTATATGGTAATTAACCAACCTGATTATAATTTTCTATCCATGAGACCAGGAGTCCAATAATATGGGTACACGTTTAATAAGGGCCACATTCTTGGTAAATTTTGAACTATCTGAAATTCCTTAATCTTCTGATACCACCCACGAGCTGCAGATACTTTTACAAATAACCCTTCATAGTACCAGGCAGGCAATTTCCATGCTCCTGTCAAATTCATAGCATACATAGCCCAGCCATCTAGACTGATTTACACAGTCAGATTTATCAAGAAACACTAAAAGGTGTGGTCAAGAGTCTCTTGGGTCATACATAGTCATTCAGCTGCATGACCATGTATATTAAAAGAGATGACTTAGACAGTGGAAACAAAAGCTTTGCTGATTTTAAAATCTCAACAGCCTAAAGTTTCCGCATTAAATGGAAATTTAAATGAAATAGAACACAGACAGATCAGACATCAATATGCAACAAAGCAATTACTTTCCTATCACAAATTACTAAATACCAAATAATAAAAAAAAAACTAATCTTAAATATTCCAAAATTTGTTTGCTAACATTACCATACATTCATAGGCAGATAAAGCCATTTAAGCATGTGCCCTGTCACCCAAGGATACAAAAGTTCATCATACAAAGTTTTTAAACTAAATTTAATTTATGTCAGATGAATCTCTAATCCCTGAAAACAAAATACCTAGTTGATGATTGCTACTTAGAGTAAGAATTTGGAAGAAATCTCGGAAATAACGTAATACAGCTGTCTCCAAGGTATCCTGGGGATTGATATAGCCTTTTTTTATGGTTATCTACATAACTATGTATGTATGTGCTAGGCTATTCCCAAAAGAGATGGAATGCACCATGAATATATTATATATACATAGATAAAACCAATTTATGAGAATTAGTGAGTAATTCATATACCTAATGAATTGCAGGTGATGTTTCCAAGCATGTGGTGTTAAAATGTATGGATAGGCATTATAGAATAAAATGAGCTTTACACAATCTTTAGCCTAAAATTCAAGTTGTACCGTTTCTATTGTATCTAAGTGCAAGAACCACAGAGTGGTGAAAGTCTCCGCAAGGTTTTGGTCTTTCTATGCTTATTCTTGTCTTGTCTTTTTGTTTTGTATGTCTCATGGCTAGAAATTTTACAAAGTTAGTGAGTTTTCCTTTTTATTGTTTGATTTCCTTTGAGACTATCTAGCATACCCCCTGGTGATAGATCATATTGGGGCAGAGTCTGAAGTGTTTATTTCTTTATCTTCTACTTTTATTAGGTCCAGCAGTGGACTATTATAGGCTGATGATGAGTAGAAACATTTCTCCTGAGTCTGGAAACTAACCCGCTACCTTCTCCCGCTCGATCACAGAATTTGTCTATATCTATAAGTTTTTTATATGTTATGTTTGATTTGAGGAAACAGCAACCATTGTAGGATGTTTGTATTTGATATTTATTTGCATAAATTTGTACTGCATCTGGACTTTATTGTATATTTATTTTTAGCATTAGGGAAGGAAAAATATTTATACTTAGCTCAGTAAGCTGCCTGTACTAATCTAAATAAGTAGTGCTTTAAGTAAAATCAATATAATTAAAATGTTTATGGATTGGGAGAGTGAGGTAAAAATTACCCCAGGACTCGGTTACAAGTTAAATTTTATATCTGATGTAGTTTTTCTAACATTTAAAAAAAAATAGGGTTCCGCATGAAAATTGAATTTTTTGGTAAATACCCGTGCGAAGCCTGGGCGGACCGCTAGTACCTAGTGAATAAAGGCTCAATAACTCAATGTTTATATTTCAGGATCAAGTGAAGGCGGCTGCGGCGGCGGCGGCAGCTTCCGAGGGCGAATGCGATGGCGAACTGTCGCCATTGCCGCTGCTCGGGGGCCAGCTGCCGCGGCGACGCGGCGGCATCAGCGCAGAGCCAGTCACGGAAGAAGATGCTACCAGCTATGTGAAAAAGGTAATGTGTTTTACTTCTGAATTTAACCATACCATTGCTTTATATGTTACTCGTCTTCTAATTTTACTGTGTGAATTATCGCGGTTTCGCTATCAACTGTCCAGATCAGTTTAAATAAACTAGCGACCCGCCCCGGCTTTGCACGGGTGCTTGTTATACATAATATATAAACCTTCCTCTTGAACCTCTCTTTCTATTAAAAAAGCCGCCTCAAAATCCTATCGCATACATAGGGATAGACAGACAGACAGCGGAAAGCGACTTTGTTTTATACTATGTGGTGATAATTACTACTAATTTACTTAAAATGCTATCTATTTTAATTTAAAGTATTTATCATTTTATTCAACCCAACTCTTACCACGGGTGTCTTTAGAGGCGACGACTATGGAATATTCACGGAGGGCGGGCAGCAGCGACCCTTGCAGAATAAATCCACGACTTCAATCTTAATATACCCAACATTTGGTAATCCCCATTATCATTAGTGATTTATCCACTAGTCCACTAATGATGAACCGCTAATAAGGCGCTTATCATGAGTGGCCAATGTCTCGCTGTCTGTGTCTGTAATTAATCATGACTAGATGATGGTAGTCTTTTAATTATTTTGAATAATAACGAAAGCAAAAAAAACGTTTAGTTACCTACTGACATTGATAAATACAAAAGTTACAAAATATATCCTGTCAATGCATACAGCAATTACATTATCAAGTATTATGAAGATGTTGTTATGAATACAATTAACCATTGTGACCACTGAAGGTAAACTGCACTACCCGATTGTTACTGTTTGAGTGCCTGCTGTCTTTTGCGTTGTATATTATTAAATTGTATAATGTTATGGCATTCTTTTAAGTGGCTGAACTAATAACCTGAAATAATAACGAATTAAAAATAATGGTAGTGTAGTCTTATTAGGTAGATACTTAAAACAATACATATTACCTACATATATATTTGTAGAAGTCAACCAAAACACCCGGAACAAATATCAATAGAACTTACATTTGTCCCGAGGCGGGAATCGAACCTGCAACCTCCTGCGTCGCGCGTCCTTCGCCCACCGCGCCACTGAGTCATCAAGGAAGTCTAAGTACTTTATATCCAGGAAAAACGAGTAAAAATCTGCAGACACTGAATACTTAAATAATATTAATAATTAATTTTCTACATTCAGGTGGTGCCAAAAGATTACAAAACGATGGGTGCTCTGTCCCGTGCCATAGCGTCCAACGTGCTATTCACTCACCTGGACGAATCAGAGCGCGAGGATATGTTCGATGCCATGTTCGCGGTGCAATGCCTTCCGGGGGAGACCGTCATACGACAGGGCGATGAAGGAGACAACTTCTATATCATAGACTCGGGGGATGTTGAGGTATCTATGGAAACAGAACATATTCTTGAACATTTAATAATCTGCACTCGATACGCGATTTCATGTGGCGCTCTACAGAGGTAAATATTAAGTAGAACAACCACATATACTTGGATAACTTATGTCATCCATCCAAAATCATAAGTAGGTTAGGTAAACCCAAGATAGTGAAATAGTATGACTTTATCGCTACTGGTAAAACATGATCATAACACCATGAGTGCTGATGAAGTTTGAATGTAGCTGAAGCCTGGCAGAGAAAGTGTTAAGACATTTTAACCTTGACAACTATCCTCTTGAAATTATATGAAAACACGTCTACGAATTGAACTTGAACATTGAATACGCAACGCTGCATGCAACACGTGACCCACGTATGGGAAACGCGTCTGGCCAGTGGGTTACAAATATTAATTATTATAACGATGGGCAGGCGTGTCGCGATAGTACAGGACTATAGTTCGACCGAAACCGCTGTACCGCTCCTGAGGTATGCGCGCGGCGAGACGGGGGGGAAGTATCGGCCGCTCCGATCCATCAGTCTGCCGTCGACGCTCACGGCAGTAGGTCGCCTTTGTACCGGACGGTCTATGTCAGATACACATGAGATAAATATCCAAAGATGGGCCGAGCGCTATCTCGTGATGTCAAGGCCATAATTTTTAAAGTGGCCGAATATTTTAAGAAAAACAGACAGAGAGAGCTTTGAATATAAAAGTGATGCAAATATTGCCAAAATCGTGGCAGACGCTACGGTGTACTGCGAAAAAACCGCAAGAAATGTGATAAAAGAGGGCAATTCATCAACTAAAAATTTGGGCCGATTGAAATTTAATTCGCCAAAACAACCAAAAACTATAAAGAAAAAACATGTTGTTGATGATTTTGATTTAGGAGTTATCAGAAGAAAAATTCATCAGTTTTATGAATTTGAAAAAAGAGTGCCAAGTGTCCGTAAGTTACTTTCAAGTTTGAAACAAGATGGCATATTAAATTGTGGACGAGAATTTCTAAGGAGCCTCTTACACACAATAGGTTACTGTTTCAAAAAATGCAAATCGAAGAGACATCTCCTTATAGAGCAGCCTAATATTGTAGTGTGGCGGAAAAAATACTTAACACAAATCAGAAATTACAGAACGCAAAACCGCAACATATATTTCCTTGATGAAACATACATTAACGCCAGTCACCATGTAAGCAAATGTTGGCAATCATCGTCCGAACCTGGAATTCATGCTGATATTGGAAAAGGACGGCGTTTGGTAATTCTTCACGCTGGATGTCGAAATGGCTTGGTTGATGGTGCATTGACGATATTCAAATCAGATGCTAAGACCGGCGACTATCATGGAGACATGAACGGGCCTACTTTTTATAAGTGGGTAGATGAAAAGTTAAAAGATAAATTGCTTCCGAATTCTGTGGTTGTCTTGGACAACGCGTCTTACCACAGCGTTCAGGTTGACAAGAAGCCAACCATAGCAAGCCTCAAAACCGAAATGCAGAACTGGTTACGGCGCCACAATGTTGAATTTTCGGAAGCTATGACAAAATCTCAACTGCAACTTCTTATCGATAATACACAAAAAGAGCCCGTGTACAGAATTGATGAAGTCCTGAAAGCCAATGGACATACTGTTCTACGATTACCGCCGTACCATCCGGATTTGAATCCCATAGAGTTAGTCTGGGCTGATATTAAAAACAATATAGCTCATAACCATATTAACTCTTCTCTAGATGAAAAGATAAACTTATTGAATACATTGTTTTCGGAGTTCACGGCGGAAAAATGGCAGAAATGTGATGATCATGTCCAAAAAAATGAAAACAATTACTGGGATCGCGATAGTAGATTTGATATTATTATCGATCCATTAATTATAAATTTGCAGAACGACTCTGATTCAAATTCCGATGGCGAAACGGAAGATGAAGTTGAAGCAGAAGCTCTGTCAGAATATCTGTAGATAATTTAGTTATAAAAAAATATAAACATATCGATATAATATATAAAACAAAAATATTGTTTATATTGGTACGATATCGTAAGATATATCCGACAATATCGATCTCATGTGTATTCTTGCTCTTTTTTCCTCGGCCCCCACTTCGCCGCACTTTCTTAGGGAGCGGTACAGCGGTTTCGGTCGAACTATAGTCAATACTAGCCTACTAGCCCCTAACAATATCGTCGAAAAAGTTTTCGTTTGTAGTCTAGTCCACCCTAGTCAAGGCGACTTCGTTACGAAACTAAACATTATGGGAAGTTTGTTGTATAAAACGGTACTTAAACACATTCGTATTTTAAAACAAAACGCACTTCATTGTATACTCGTTAAATTAATCGTATTTCCTAACTTGTTGTTATACATATGAAATGAAATAGTTTATTTGCTTAAATATAGGTTATCAGTAAAGGTCTTAAAATATTTGACTTAATAGTAGTGCAAATGTTTAGTGTTTACTTACTAACATACCTAAACAACATTCTGTTTCCAGGTTCTAGTGAACGGCGAAACTGTAACCACAATAGGCGAAGGCGGCAGTTTCGGCGAGCTCGCGTTGATTTACGGCACGCCCCGAGCCGCTACGGTGCGCGCTCGTACCTCTCTCAAGCTGTGGGGCTTGGACCGAGACTCTTACAGACGTATCCTCATGGGCTCTACTATACGCAAGCGACGCATGTACGATGAATTCCTCTCAAGGGTCTCTATATTAGGTGAGCACTTTATTTAGGTGACTATATTTGGTGAGCCTCTCTCTAGCTGTGGGGCTTGGACCGAGAATCTTGCAGACGTATCCTCATGGGCTCTACTATACGCAAGCGACGCATGTATGATGAATTCCTCTCAAGGGTCTCTATATTAGGTGAGCACTTAATTTAGGTGACTATATTTGGTGAGCCTCTCTCTAGCTGTGGGGCTTGGACCGAGAATCTTGCAGACGTATCCTCATGGGCTCTACTATACGCAAGCGACGCATGTATGATGAACTCCTCTCAAGGGTTTCTATATTAGGTGAGCACTTTATTAAGTGACTAAATTGGGTGAGCCTCTCTCAAGCTGTGGGGCCTGTACCGAGACTCTTACAGACGTATCCTCATGGGCTCTACTATACGCAAGCGACGCATGTATGATGAATTCCTCTCAAGGGTTTCTATATTAGGTGAGCACTTTATTAGGTGACTATATTAGGTGAGCATCTCTCAACCTGTGGGGCCTGTACCGAGACTCTTACAGACGTATCCTCATGGGCTCTACTATACGTAAGCGACGCATGTATGATGAATTCCTCTCAAGGGTTTCTATATTAGGTGAGCACTTTATTAAGTGACTAAATTGGGTGAGCCTCTCTCAAGCTGTGGGGCCTGTACCGAGACTCTTACAGACGTATCCTCATGGGCTCTACTATACGCAAGCGACGCATGTATGATGAATTCCTCTCAAGGGTTTCTATATTAGGTGACTATATTAGGTGAGCATCTCTCAACCTGTGGGGCCTGTACCGAGACTCTTACAGACGTATCCTCATGGGCTCTACTATACGTAAGCGACGCATGTACGATGAATTCCTCTCAAGGGTTTCTATATTAGGTGAGCACTTTATTAAGCGACTAAATTGGGTGAGCCTCTCTCAAGCTGTGGGGCCTGTACCGAGACTCTTACAGACGTATCCTCATGGGCTCTACTATACGCAAGCGACGCATGTATGATGAATTCCTCTCAAGGGTTTCTATATTAGGTGACTATATTAGGTGAGCATCTCTCAACCTGTGGGGCCTGTACCGAGACTCTTACAGACGTATCCTCATGGGCTCTACTATACGTAAGCGACGCATGTATGATGAATTCCTCTCAAGGGTTTCTATATTAGGTGAGCACTTTATTAGGTGACTATATTAGGTGAGCATCTCTCAAGCTGTGGGGCTTGGACCGAGAATCTTACAGACATATCCTCATGGGCTCTACTATACGCAAGCGACGCATGTATGATGAATTCCTCTCAAGGGTCTCTATATTAGGTGAGCCTCTCTCAATCTGTGGGGCTTGGACCTAGAATCTTACAGACGTATCCTCATGGGTTCTACTATACGCAAGCGACGCATGTATGATGAATTCCTCTCAAGGGTCTCTATATTAGGTGAGCCTCTCTCAAGCTGTGGGGCTTGGACCTAGAATCTTACAGACGTATCCTCATGGGTTCTACTATACGCAAGCGACGCATGTGTGATGAATTCCTCTCAAGGGTATTAGGTGAGCACTTTATTTATCTACTTCTCTTTTAGAATAAAAAGACAAATTGATATAATTTTTTTTTTTGTCTTATTCAATGACCTTCATAATTTTACTATTCAATTTGTAAATAAAATTCATCTTAAAGGTGTTAGTAAAATAAAGTAGAATACGTGAAGAGATTTCACCGTGTGACTGGAGAGCAGCAAGTAGGTAATTCAGTACATAACACTGATACTGTGATGACAAACCCGCCTGCCAAGTGTGGTATATAAGTCACAGTAGTTTTGGGGAAGGCTCATATTCTGCGGTGAACTTCTTGGCGCTGATTATTGTACATACAATAACAAAAATGTACATATAAATAATAGAAAGCAAAAATACAAAATGCTGGAAAAACCACACTGCGGCTCATGTACTTAATACAGAATTGAATATTTCTTTAGTGCACCATCAATACCTAAATGTTGTAATTATACACGACCTTAATGCTAACTAAGCCTTAGGCCGTGTGGTGCCGGCATAGAATTTCACCACCCCAACTCTTCCCGTGGGTGTCGTAAGAGGCGACTAAGGGAAACACAGCGGGGGGCGGGCAGCAGCGCCTTCTGCAGAACAACTACACCGAACTGCGATCCCCAACCCGCATGCCCAGCGTGGGGATTATGGGCAATAACCCCCAAATAATGATGCCATCTATGGCGCTCATTAGGGGAGGCCTATGTCCAGCAGTGGACTATTTTAGGCTGGTGATGTTGATGATGATGTTAATGCTAACTATATCTAGAATGGTATAATCGGCGGCCTTATCACTAACAGCGATCTCTTCAGGCAACCTTAGGATGGAAAGGACTGGACATATAAAAACCGACAGTGGCGTCGTTATTACAGTATATAAAATATGACAAATAATACAATAAATATGAGAAAAAGAGTGATTTTTTTTATTATACATAGAAAACGACCAAAACACCCTGATTTAATATCTGCAGATCGTTCATACATATGTCATACATATCCAAATATTGCCATATATAATTATGTATACTAGCGTAGCGATCCGCTCCGGCTTCGCACGGGTGCAATGCTGGTACAAAAACCTTCCTCTTGAATCACTCTATCTGTTAAAAAAACAGCATCAAAATCCGTTACGTTTAGGTTTAGGTAAATGTATTCTTATTTCCGCATTTGGACTCAATAGTGGTCCGTTGTTTTAATGATTTAAGCATACACAGAGATAGGGACAGAGAAAGCTTTAAACTATGTAGTGATCGTTTAATTGCAGAGAGTTTGGAGAAATGGGAGCGGCTCACCGTGGCCGACGCGCTTGAGCCCGTGTCCTTCACCGACGGAGAGACCATCGTGCGCCAGGGAGAGCCAGGGAATGACTTCTATATTATCGTCGAAGGTACATTATTTATACATGTTATACAACATCAACATCATCACCAGCCTATAATAGTCCACTGCTGAACATAGGCCTCCCCTAATGAGCGCCATAGAGGGCATTATCATTTGGGGGTTATTGCCCATAATCCCCACGCTGGGCATGCGGGTTGGGGATCGCAGTTCGGTGGAGTTGTTCTGCAGAGGGCGCTGCTGCCCGCCCCCCGGTGTGATTCCCTTAGTCGCCTCTTACGACACCCACGGGAAGAGTTGGGGTTTTGAAATTCTATGCCGGCACCACAGGGCCTGCACATGTTATAATGTAAAGATATATATGGTGCTATAGAATTTCACCACCCACTCTCCCCGTGGCTCAGCAGCGCCCTCTTCAGGATTATGGGCAATAACCCCCAAATGATAACCATCTATAGCGCTTATTGGGGTAGCCTATGTACAGCAGTAGACTGATCTAGGCTGACGATGTTGCTGATATAGTTATAATGTAAAGATACATATACACAGATGATCGCCGGGAATATATTCCCTTGAGGCTGTAATGAATAACGCATCTTTAAATCTACTAGTCTAGACTGCACCATCTGTTATTTCATCATGTTCAGGTTATTTTTTTGTTGTTGTTATTTTTTTGTCTCAGATGTCTTCAGTCCAGACAGATGTACTTCAATGATTCAGCATAGATCCCCTATTTAACTATTCAAGCTATCCTGAAGATCTCTCATTTTAATAAATATATCAAAATGATTTTTTATAATTATATTTAACATCTTGTACTGGACTTATGTAACCTGAAATAAATGATTATTATTTCACTTCATTTATTTATACATCTCCTTTTAATATACATTTTTCTTTTGATGTATTACTGTCTAATTTATTTTCATTATATTAATGTCCTTTATAATATATTATTTTTCTGGTGTATAAAGCATTTTTTTTTTTAAATTAACAATATTATTATAAAATAACTCTACTATTATAATAATAAATCGACGCAGGAACCGCCGTGGTGTTGCAACAGCGCGGCGCAGGCGCCGGCGAGGCGGAGAGCGCTCCCGTGGAGGTGGGGCGTCTTGGCCCTTCGGACTACTTCGGGGAGATCGCGCTACTGTTGGACCGACCGCGCGCCGCCACCGTCCGCGCAGACGGCTCGCTCAAATGCGTCAAACTGGACCGCGCTAGGTAACTATTATAGATAGTTACAGATAATCTTTTACATATTAATAAAGTAAATTTTATCTCTAGACTGTATAAAGCCAACCGAGTTAGAATAATGCCTCTGATTAATCTAGTTTTACCAATGTAAGATACATGTATTGTATATGTATTTAAGTAGATACCTTTATTTACACTAACTGTTTGTAACATAAAAAACATTGTTATATTATATGCCGTTTGTAAGTGATTATTTTATGCAATAATTAGAACTCATGTCGCCTGAAACACAGGATTACCTAGTTCCAGGTAACTCTGATCTTGTGCGAGTCCGCTTCGCAAAATTGAAAAGTATAGCAGTTTTGTTTATTAAATTTGTAAAATGAGCTTGTTTTATTTTTCAGATTTGAGAGAGTGCTCGGCTTGTGCGCCGATATCCTGAAACGCAACATTGAACAGTACACAAGTTTCGTGTCCCTGTCTGTCTAAAGCTCCTGAAACGTAACGTGTTTTCATATATTGGTTGTAGAAAGTCTTCGATGAATGTATAAGCCATAATTTACGTAGATGTTTAAGTTGTGAATTCATAGATACATTTTAATTTAATTGTCACTAAACTTTGTACTTACATGTAAATACTAGTATTTTCTCGAAGTATTGAGTTGTATAAGAGCATTCTGAGGTTGTAATTATTGTTATTTTACCTACTTATGAAGTGTAGTAATAATACTGCCTATTGTGTTTCTAGTAAAAATATTTTATTATTATTTATTTATAGAAAAATAGACTATCATATAAACTAAACTAAACAAGTAGGTATTGTTTTATATCTAACTAGCGGTTCGCCCCGGCTTCGCACGGGTATTAAATAAACATTTATGAAATAATACACACTAACACGACGATGGGTTTCACAGTTTTCATAGGATCCCTTACATTTTCAGCATTGGGGTTTTTGACATTGACTTGAAACTCCATAACTGACCTGACACTAACCGTAAAGAAAAAGCAAGCAGCGGAGCCATAATAGAAAAAGAGGTTGAACATATATGTAGCGCACGGTTTAATTATTGTATTTTTCATGTGGATCCCTAACTTTTTTCAAAATATTGTATAGCCTATGTTCATCAAAAAGAACAATGGCAGAATTTGGTCTGGACTTTTTTTTGCGTCCATGGATCTGATGTATATGAATCAAATTTAATAAATTTTCTACGATTTTTCAATTATTCACTCCTTCTCGTAAAGGCCGGAGTTATTTTATGATATTTAAAAGCTTATCAAATGATATTCGAATTAGGTACATTCGAAATGTTACCATTTTATTAGTGGTGCGGGTACAATTATTGAATGCAATGTATCATTTGTCTTTGATTTGTCATGGATAGTGTCATGTTGTCAGCGGTTGCCTGTCAAGACGCCATAGAATCTAGAACGTAGTGGTTTTATTCTCTTTGACAGAATCCTTCCGAGACTTCGGCGTTTTTCATCTCTGCTGTGTTTTGTGTTTATATTTTGGTTTTCTATTTATTTTTACCCGAATTACGGAAGCCACAGGCGACGTAGTAACACCCGACCTGGACTGTTTATGGACTGATTGACACTGCCCTGTGTCTGGCTAGTGCGTGCCCTTAGGACTCCGATATTGTTGTTTTGGGTGTTCTGGGCATTATCTATGTAAAATAAAAAATATCTATTAATGTAGGTATACCTATATATATATTGTTTTAAGTATATAAGTTATGTAGTAGGAACTCATAACATAACACAACCTCTGCTTAGCTTCGGGCTAGATGATTCTGTGTGAACATTATTTTTTAAAACCCTCAGTTTTTTTGTGTTTACGGGGCAAGTAGGTACATTTTTTTTAATAGGTACACGCCCAGCTTTTGTACATACAAGAAGTTTAGAATTTGTTTTGCTCATTTTGTTTATCATTTCTCATTTCGAATATATAAGGTGGCGTGGTCTAATTGATAAGACCAAACCCAAGACCAAACCACATTATCCATTTCTTTATGATTTGATTTCAATCTGCGATGTTTTATAGACAAATATTGTTTGACGTTCATTCATAACCAAAAAATTCAAACACTGAACCGCTTTCCCCAAAGAAAATAGTCTCATTTATAGATTCTGGAG
Organism: Eupithecia pulchellata; assembly: GCA_963931895.1. Taxonomy (NCBI): domain Eukaryota; kingdom Metazoa; phylum Arthropoda; class Insecta; order Lepidoptera; family Geometridae; genus Eupithecia; species Eupithecia pulchellata. The sequence goes on from OZ007535.1 coordinate 7,072,287, forward strand.
CTAACGCCAAATCTTTTAACATTTTTTTCATTACGGTACGCTTCAATTTGATCCCAGACAATTCTTAGTATGGAGACCTGCCATTGTTCTTTTGGATTCTAATGGCGAAATAATTTTTCTTATCGGTCCAGTAGTTTCGGAGCCTATTCAATTCAAACAAACAAACAATCAAATCTTTCCTCATTATAATATTAGTATATATAGTCTAATAGTGAGGTAGATAGCCTTCTTTATATTGTTTATGTTATTAAGTGAATATTTTATTTCCAGTAAATACCTATCTTAATAAAAGTTACTTTTGTCATAATCTGCGTTTTCATAAATTTGTCTATTTCTAATACACCCATTGACTAGTTTTACAAATCAGGTCCTATACGGAATCTGGCACATGAGGTAAAGACCCGCTGCTATCCCAGGTTTTGGCGATCTTTAATATTTTCTACAAAGAATAAAACTACCTACCTGAAAAGAAGTTTGCCACTAATCGTAGACTACCTCCCATTTTCTATGATTGTTGCAGTATAGCATGAGAAATAATGTAGCTTTTGATGCTTTTGTTAAGCTTTTGATCATGAAACTATAAATAAGTTCGGAAGGAGTATCAGAACAAAATAAAATGAAGCACTCCAATCAAGCAAGCATGCCAATCAATCAAATAGTATGCTGGCCATCGCCATTACAGCTATAGACACCAACTGATGAACTCTATTGTAAACAAACCAAAATAAACGGAAAACGCCGTCTTGTGTGGTCAGATGTTGCAAAAGTCACAATGGGTTTGTCAATAAAAAACACCGGATCACATTTCGTAGATAAATTTCTTATATCACCAACTTATTTTATCGATTTGACGCAAAATTATTATCAACATATAAATCAAACTACAAGCACAAAATCTCGCCAGTGCTGCCAACATGTAAACATGTAAATTTTCCAGTAAGTGTGGGAGGATATTAAAAATGTTTTAATTCTAATATTTTATTGACTTTAAATTATGAATCAGGTTTATAGGCATTTCTTTATCATCCTGGTTATACCTATAAAATAATATGTATTAAGTATTTGAAATATAATTAGGATATTGAATTTCAGTTTGTAATATCTATACAATACGAATTTCGAAATATGTTTGTTTTTTATTTGAGCTAACCTCCAAAATAGCTGAACCCATTTGGATAATACTTTAAGTGACGATCATGCTACGCAGATGTTATAACGAGATTAACGATAGCCGTGGGGCATAACTAAAAGTCAATATTTTTTCAGATTTCCGGGTGACGAAAATTGGAAGTTAAATTGAATTCGCATAATCAGAGAATCTCATAATTAAAATAATTTGAAGCCCAATAAATCGAGTGTAGCATGCAATGCAATGTGCATGAAGATTTTTCATGTCAAAGCATGCGGGCATTATATTATATAATACATAAATTTTTATTTAGAATGTATCAATAAACAATGAATATGAGAATAATGTATATTTTTCACATAACATTTAATTGATCTTCCCAGTAACAATCATAATAAGATATGGCTGCAAATGTACATTTAAATAATTATATTTTTTTTTTATATTATATTGGTTAGGCATTTCCATAGGAACAATGCGAAGCCGTAGGCAGAAAATGTTGTCAGCCAGTTAATAGGCACAAAGAATAATTTATTCAAACTAAAATTAGACATGGAATGAGACTTTGGATAAATAATAATAAAATAAATAATAAATAATGCCAGACAATCCACACAGCATCATCTAGCCCCAAGCTAAGCAGAGCTTGTGTTATGGATGTTTTTATCTTTGTTACTTCTGCACACACACTCAGAGGCCTGAACAGATTTTGTTGAAATTTCTTCGATTAGCATAGTTACTATTTAAACCCGGGAAAGTAAAGTGTTCTGTTCCGTTCTTGTGGGACATTAAAATTCACTGCAGTTAGCACCATAAAGCGCTGGCGTAAATTGAAAATTATAAAAAGTAGGTCTAATAATCACGATAACCGTGGCTAAAGCAGTACCTAAAATGATTCATTATAATTTTACATAATTCATATTAATAAGTGAACAATTATTAGGAAGAATATTTATAAAAATTATGGGTAATTTTTTCTTCTGTTGGCAACTCTCTATACACTGACACTCAATGTCAATCCGCCATTGCTAAGATTCAAGTTTGATTTGACAGGATTCTATCCGTACTTTTCATAAATCCATGCTTTTGATAATAAATCTCACCAAATCAAAATGATATAAAATGATTGATAAAACATGAATTCCGAAAATATGTTTTACGGTGTACGGAAAAATATTTTATACTAGGGTACCTACCTATTTAAAACCCTTTAGAACGCAGAAAATATGAATAACCGCCATTTTAAAATTTTTTTGAATTTACCGGACGCGGTTATGGAGTTTCTGAATAGCCCTCCTTGGAAGCGCATAAAATCTGAAACTCATGAATTTAAATTCTACATGCTGCATCTGTATGCCGCGCTTTGAGTATCTAGAACGGGAGTTGGCAAGGTCAGGATACCCCTCTGTTGGTCACAAGACTTTACTGACCATAGACGAATAATAAAACTACTTCACTCGTAACTTCGCGGCCATTTGCTATCGTTTCGTGTCGCGAGATAGTGCTCACCAAAAATGGTGAATTGTGCGGTTTATGGGTATAAAAGGCAATTGGAGACATCCAACTTAAGGGTACATAGTGTTTCCTATCACAAGTAAGTGACATTTTTCTGAATTCTTTTTTGTTATATTGTATAATTTCGATTTTAATAGAATATCAGTTGCGACATTTTTATTCCTTGGTAGTATCCCTATACAGTGTGTCCCTGGATAAAGTGCAACCCCGAAAGGGGGTGAAACTAGATCAAAAATTATCGACAAAAAAATAGAAAAAAAAATTAAAAAAAAATTCGTATATACTTTATTGATGTATTAAAATTTTTATTATTCACTAATTACTCTATTTAATAAAAAAATGATTTCTTCCAAAGTAGTAGGTCTATTTTGTTAAAATAAAAACCATAATCATGTCAGATATGTGACGATGACGATAAAATAACAAATAACTCACAAACAAGTGGCTATCGTGACTTAAAGTTTAATTTTTGTATTAAAATTACATTTTTTATGCTGTTTTTTTCCAATAATCTCCAAAAATCTTAAAATTAAGCCTATAATACTACATATTTTTATGACTTTTTATTATTGTCTATCATAATAGCTTTTAAATAAAATAAAAACCTACGTTCTAACATAAAAAATGTGCTGGCTAGGAGCATTTAAAGTTGACCACTGATTACGTCACCACTCAGCGGCGAGAATATCGGAGCGACTGGCGTGCCTTGTTGTGAGTCCTGTTTCGATCCCCACCCTTCATCTTTCATAGAACAGGCCCAGCGACCATAATCTACAACAATATAAGTTAAAAAAGGGTCTCTACCTGAGTGGTGACGTAATCAGTGGTCAACTTTAAATGCTCCTAGCCAGCACATTTTTTATGTTAGAACGTAGGTTTTTTTTTTATTTAAAAGCTATTATGATAGACAATAATAAAAAGTCATAAAAATTTCTAGTATTATAGGCTTAATTTTAAGATTTTTGGAGTTTATTGGAAAAAAACAGCCTAAAAAATGTAACTTTAATACAAAAATTAAACTTTAAGTCACGATAGCCACTCGTTTGTGAGTTATTTGTTATTTTATCGTCATTGTCACATATCTGACATGATTATGGTTTTTATTTTAACAAAATAGACCTACTACTTTGGAAGAAATAATTTTTTTATTAAATAGAGTAATTAGTGAGTAATAAAAATTTTAATACATCAATAAAGTATATACGAATTTTTATTTAATTTTTTTTTCTATTTTTTTGTCGATAATTTTTGATCTAGTTTCACCCCCTTTCGGGGTTGCACTTTATCCAGGGACACACTGTATAGTTTGTGATTCCTTGGTAGAAGGCGTAGTGCGGGGACAAGTTGAGTGAAATTGATTGAACGAATGATGGAATGAACGAAAAATTTGTGTAAAATGCGATGTTTTTTGTAACAAAAAATCTATTGATAGAGGAAAATTGGTTATGCAAATGATACCATAATACCATAAGAGATACCAAAATCCATTTTTTATGGAAAAATGTGTACGTCACATTTACAATAAATTATTCCATTTTAAATGTAATATAGATTTATAAGAAACAACAAATAAAATGACACAAATAATGATATTTAATAATGTAGTATTAAAAATATAATATTATTATAAGTCAGAAGCAGATTTATTTATAAAAAAAAGGAATTACAAAACAACCTCGATACAGAAAGACACAAGCGAAGTGATGATAGATAGCTCGTGTTTTTTCTTTTAGTAGAAATTTTCTCCATCAATTTATTAATATTAATAATTAAAATACCCTTTTTATAGATAGCGCAGGAACACCGCACTGATCATGACATGAAACACGGCGGCGGGGCGGCCCGATCTACATAATGTTAATCTAGATAAAATTTTATTATCCCTGTACCCGGCCTGTACCTATCACAATAAATACCTATATTTTCTGTCTTTCTTTCTCTCTTTCTTACTGCCGCTTTTCTTCTCCTGCTCTCTATGAAAACATATAGATATAGATAATGAAAACTTTTCGATTTGCATAAATAAAAAAAAATAATAGTCCCAAATAGACGGGGCGTCAATTACAAATTATGGTTCTTAGTTAATGTCAAATGAAAGGAAAACCAACTTTTCGCTTTTCTCTCATTCGGAACATTTTTTTTCTATATTTAAATGCATGTCTAAAATCCCTCAGTAAGAAACAATACAGCTTGGCAAAAATGTCTTGAAACGGAACTATTTTTTTTGTATATTGGCAACATTCTCAAAATAATGACGTTTCATGTAAACAAAGATTACGAATTCTCAGATTTTTATCTTGGAGCGATCAAACGGTGATTAAAATACGCAAAAGTGAAAAATAATGAATAAAACTGTTAGAAGTGCTGCCAGGGAGGTTATTTATAAGGTATACAGACGATGTCTGATGGAATTTGAGGCCAAAACGATTCTTTCGGATCTCAACAATGTTTATCAAAGAACCGCCGATATGACAGGTATGTGAGAGTTTGTTTTATAATTTTTAGTTGAATCAAACGTTACTTGATGGCCCCAAAGCAGGATTCGATTAATATCATACGAATAAGTGGAATATTCAACAATAACATCGGACAGCTAGGTTATGTTTATGTTTGTTCTCCGGTACGCTGTTATAGCGCGCTTAGATTAATTGATGGTTTATTCTGCAATTATGTAATAAATAACACCGTAAATTATTATCTCAAATAAAATTAGATACCAACAAGAAGAAACTGATGCAATTTATTTGTATGAAATTAAGTACCTGTATTTTATTTCAATTCAGGTAAATCACTGAGTACTGTAAGAAGAATCGTGCTGGAAGGAAATCAAAATAAAGGGGTATTTAGTACACCTGGAAAACATAGAACAGGTCGTCCCAAAAAAGAGTTAGATGACTTTGACTTATGTGCGATCAGACAAAAAGTTCAATTTTTTTACACTGTGAGAAAACAGGTACACTTATCATTATTTTAGTTATATCTTTTACAACTATTAATGTCATGATGTGATTGTATTGTTTTGTGTACCATTAAAATAAAATAAAATAAATTTTATAGTTATAAATAACAATTACACTTTTAAGAAATTATTTGTAATTTTTTTAATATGAATTTCAATACAATTTTTCTTCAGGTACCGACCTTACGAAACCTACTACCAGTAGTAAAAGAAGATTTAAACTTTGATGGTAGCCGAGAGCATTTACGAAAGGTACTTATAGCCTTAGGGTTTAAATACAAAAAATGTCAGTCTGAAAGAACTGCATTAATGGAACGACCATACATCGCTGCAAAACGGGCAAAGTACCTAAAAATCATAACTCAAAATAGAAACTTACCTGAAGAACTCAGAAAAGATATAGTTTATCTTGATGAAAGCTATGTTCACCAATCGTACAAATTAAAAAAGTGCTGGCAGTCCATTGATGTGAGTGGAATAAAGCACAATGTATCAAAAGGTAAACGTTACATTATTGTTCATGCTGGCAGCGAAAAAGGGTTTATCCCCAATGCTTTGCTGATATTTACTGGAGCAAACAAAAATGCTGATTACCATTCAGAGATGAATAAAAACAATTTTACAAAATGGGTCGAAGAGAAGTTGATTCCCAATTTACCACCGGCATCAATTGTGGTAATGGATAATGCGCCGTACCATTCAGTAGTGTTGAACAAAGCGCCTACCTCGGCTACCAAAATAGCCGAAATAAAGGAATTGTTAATCCAAAATGAAGTACCATTTGATGAAACATTGAAAAAGCCACAGCTGGTGATGCTCGTAAAACGTCACAAGCCAGAGCCTAAATTTGAAATCGATGAACTTTTAGGTGCACATGGGCACACTGTGGTAAGACTTCCACCTTACCACTGTGACCTGAATCCAATCGAGCTTATTTGGGGAATAGCGAAACACAAAATTGCAGCCCAAAATGTAGGTTCAATTGATATAAAGGTACAGTATGTCTTATATGTGCGATACATTGATTGACTTCTAATTTGGATACAGGTGTAATTAAATGTTTCATCTTTATAGGAAGCAGCTGAGCGTGCATTCCAAGCTATAACCGAGAACGATTGGAAAAATTCATGCCAGCATGTAATAAAAATAGAAAAGGAATACTGTGAGAGGGAATTAACAATGTATGAGGAAATAGAGCGATTAGTCATAAACCTCGAAGATGATAGCAGCAGTACTTCCGAATCTGAGTACGACTCTCCTGATTTTGGGGCCAGCTCTAGCCAAGACATGGATATGGAGGGGGTAGAATATTTAGAGGAAGATTTACTAATATAAAATAAAAAAGAATAATATTACTATACGTCTTTGTATAATTCCTAAAATATATTGTTAACACAAGGTGAAAAACATATTTGGAGGAAACATTATTGTAGGTACTCACTATTTATTTTTATTACTTATTATACTTATCGAGAACTCGATGTCCTTGCTCAATAAAACAATATTTACTGATTTTAATAAACTATTTATGTGGACATAAATGTAACATGTAATAGAAATTATAGCTAAGTATCAAGACTAGCTTGGTGCACTTTACGGGTTGCCATACGAATCTACGGTGGCGCCCCCATTATTTTCTACTCTTTTTTGCCAAGCTGTACCTTTATTAAAAAAGCATTGTATAATTTTAACAACCCTGATTTCATTCATTCGAAATCATTATTTTTTCGGTCGTTTTACATCCAGCACTACTTTTTTGTGTTAGTGTGTAACTAAACAATAGTGTAACAACACTAATTCTATATTTGTGTGCGTGTTCTTTTGTTTGTGTCCAGCTTTTACTTTAGTGTGCGTTTATATGGACGCTTTATTTTTCTGCATTAGTATGCGTGATTATGTAAACGTGTGCTGTACCGTATTACCTCGCCCCCCTCGAAATCTGACAGAAAGATTTTAGTACTGACAGAAAGCGCTTGGCAACTCCCGTTCTAGATACTCAAAGATGCCGCGCATGAAACAGATTTTCTAATCCGTGATGCCGCGTGCACTTCCAACGGCGATTAATTTCGTTCGTCCAAGTTTTATTGCCACCGTCTATCAAGTTTGACATTTATTTTAGCGCGAAAGTAGAATCAGCTGACTTCATTAAATGACGGCAGCTGCGGGGGGCTGGCGTATTCTGTTGTGTTGTCTTGTCTGCGTTTTTCCATAAGATTGAACCGAAAATGATTTTACAACTAGAACAAGTTACTGCCTTTGAAAACAAGTGAATAAGCATTGCTGTAATCATGGATTTAATCGAATCAATCAAAAAAGACAAAGCCTATCTCAAGTGTAAGCTGATTGTAAAGACATGGGAAAAAGACTTTAAAAATAAATATTCCAGAATACCATCAAAGTTCGATATCAAAGAAGCCCCAGCAAAAATAAAATACGCATATAAAAAATATTTTCAGCTAAAAAGTTCAGCACTAGAAAACTCGTTATCCATATGTGACTTTGACGAGGAGAACACTTTTGACGACAAGCTGCCTACATTGGAATATAATAATAGTGAAAAACACGAGGAAAACGGTGATTTCGAGGTATTAAGTCCATCTTCAGATCAGTTGTTGTCAGCCTTACCCAGTGGTCCAGAACTTGAAAAGTTATTTTCTGATCCCAAACCACTTGACACATCACTATCACAGACCTTACATCCATTTGCTGAAAACTTATCGAAAAAGCTCTTTCAAAATAGAAAGTTTTCACTAAGAAACCCTAGAAAGATATCATTACCTAGATCTCAGTCATCTCTTGCTGATGAAACCAACAGTTCAAGCTTACTAAATGATAGCAGCGAAAATTACTTCAGCTGCTTTTCAAAAGAAAACAAAGGTCTCACAAGTGATCAGAACACTGATTCCTTATCTGAAAACACATTTTCTCTGAACCTATCAAACCCTGCTGGTTGCATAAAAGCACCAGCTGTCAGACAGTTAAATGCAGCTTGGCTGGACCGAGCCACTGGTGTACAATCTGATCACCATACCCAGCAGAGTGTGCAACATGACAATTTAAAGATTCATGCTCCCGCAGTGACTGGAAAATTTGGCATGACAAATATTAATGTTCCGGTTATAGAAAGCATTACAACTAAAGTGTGTGATTTTGTTGAAAATAGCGAGTCTGAGGAAGAAAATATTGATAAAATAAAGCCAGCATTGAAGAAAAGAAAAATCTCTGAGAAATCAGTGGAATCTAAACAAAAACTTATATTGAATCACTCACAAAATGATAACATACATATTAATAAGCCTAAAACACAAAAGAAAAAAATTAAAGCTGAGAGTTCAAAGAAAATACATGATGCAAGTGAACATCAACCACCAGATATAAAGGAATATATCCCATTTGGTTTAGAAGAAGTTGTTCCGAGACTTTCAGAGGTTTCAAATATTTTAAAAAGTCATGATATCCCAAGCTCTTCTCAAGCCAGGAGTAATACAGACTATGATGATGCTGATAAACTAGAAAGTAAAATAAAAAGTGGAACTCTAAATGAAAATTTTGTCAAAATTAATATTGAGAAAAAAGTATTTGTCCGGGGAAAGAAGAATATTAACTTTTCCAAGTACAAAAAGCAGCAATGGAAAAATAAAAAAGCTCTGCATGCTGGTATGGAATTTCCAGAATCTGGTAAAATAGCATGTTTCAAATGTGGAGAAACTGGTCATATGGCTCGGTACTGTAAAGCACATAAAGGTGAGATCCTATTGCCACTAGAGGATTATAAAGAGGAAGATATGCCTACTTTGGAAGATATGCAGAATTTGGTATCACAAGAAACTCATGTTGAAAAATCAGTAACAGAACAACTGTGTGACACAGTGTTTGAGTCCAGTCAAATACCAGAATCATTTTTGAAACTATTAGGTGAATCTAGTGATGGAAATGAATCAGCACCAATTTATTCAAGCTATGAACATGTAGACTCAAAAGATTTAATCGAGGCCCTTAAAATGTTTGGACATGAATCATTCAGGCCTGGTCAAGAAAATGCTATAAGGCGAATTTTATGTGGCATGTCAACTCTACTGATATTATCGACAGGTGGGGGCAAATCATTATGCTACCAACTACCAGCATACCTGTATAGCGAACACCGAAAATGTTTAACACTAGTAATTTCTCCTCTTGTATCTCTAATGGAAGATCAAGTTTTAAATATGCCTGAATTTTTAAAAGCTGGATGCTTGCATACTAATCAACCACCAACACAACGCCGTAAAATACTGCAATGCTTAAAAGATGGAGAGATCAATATATTGCTGATATCACCAGAAGCCCTAATTTCAGGTGATAACTCAAATGGATTTGCTGGATTGTTCAAATCTCTACCGCCAATAGCATTTGCTTGCATAGATGAAGCACACTGTGTATCCCATTGGAGTCACAATTTTAGGCCCAGCTACCTGATGATCTGTCGAGTATTGAGAGAAAAGCTTAATGTGAAATGTATACTTGGACTCACGGCTACAGCAAGCCAGACAACTATTAGAAGCATAATCAACCATATTGATATTCCTGATGGCGTAAATGGAGTAATAACAAACCCTACACTTCCAGACAATTTACATCTCTCTGTGTCATTGGAGAGAGATAAAGACAGAGCTTTAATATCATACTTAGCATCAGACCAAATATGTGAATATAATTCAATCATTGTATATTGTATTAGAAGAGATGAATGTGAAAGAGTAGCAGCAATTGTTAGGTCATGTCTCCAAGAGTCAGGTAAAAAATCCATGGAGGAGCAAAAACGGAAAAGAAAAAGAATGTCTTTTACAGCTGAAGCTTACCATGCTGGCATGTCAGCTGCCCAAAGAAAGAAAATTCAAAAACATTTCATGGATGGTACCTTGAGAATTATAGTTGCAACGGTGGCTTTTGGAATGGGCATTAATAAATCAGATATCCGATGCATCATACATTTTAATATGCCAAGCAGTTTTGAATCCTATGTCCAAGAAGTTGGTAGAGCTGGTAGGGATGGTAAACCTGCCCATTGCCATGTATTCATTAACAACAGCAGTAATGATGTTGATGAACTACTGAAACATATTTATTCAAATTCAATTGATAGACCAACTATAAGGAAGTTGCTTCAAAAAGTGTTTATACCATGTGATTGCAGTAAAATGAAAAATCAAGAAAATTCAATACCTAACAACCATTGTAAAGGGCATGAAGTAGGTATTCCAATAGAACCCACAGTCGAAGAATTAGACCTGCCTTCTGAAAACATAGCAACTTTACTTTGCTATGTGGAACTCCACTCAAAGAAGTACATAAAAGTACTAAACAATGCTTACACTATGTGCAAAATATCATCTTATGGAGGAGCACATAAAATTCTGGAAGCAGCGAAAACTTGTAGTCCTTTGGCTATGGCTTACCTAATAGAAAGCAAAAAAGATCCAGATATATTAAAACAAAGTGTTATAGAATTTAATGTGATAGAAGTAGCTGCTGCAGTAGGGTGGGAGAGTGGTATGACTAAATATCATTTGAAGAACTTAGAATGGATAATGCAAGGAGGCTCTTCAAAAAGATCACACTTAAAAGTGGAGTTCAGTACTTTGGGATTTAGGATTAAAGCAAGGGGTGATTTGACACCATCTGAACTTGATAACGTACTGGACGACCTCCATGAATCTGTTGTTTTCCAAGAAAAGGCGAGGTTGTATCAATTGGAAGAATGTAGCAGAGCATTTAAAACTTTAGGAAATTATTCAATAGAAAATAGCGAATTACGTGATGATGTCTTGATAGAAAAATCCAATGAGTTGAAAAAAACTATAAGATCTTATTTTGAAAGGGAAAATTGTTTACCAGAAAATGTAGAACTTGAAAAACGACCATTAGACGTTGGACGATGCACTAACGACGTCAGAGCTTTGATATCCTCCTACAAGGACTGTACATTTACAGGACGCAGTATAGCTAAAATATTTCAAGGAATTTCGTCTCCTAACTTTCAAGCATTAGTGTGGGGTAGATGTAAATTCTGGAGGTCGCACATCCAGGAAGATTTTAATGGGATCGTAAAAATTGCAACTCAACAAATAATTCAAATGAAAATGTAACGTAGGAAAATGCTTAGTTGATATTATTCAAATAAGTAGGACGAATGGACTATTATTTTATTATCACTAACCAAAATAAAATACCTAAAATTCATAAATCAAATCTAATTTATTTTCTTTCTTCCCACCCCATTAAGTACAATTCGGTAAGATAGTAGTTAGGGAAGGTTGTACATTTAATATAGAAAAACGACCAGAACACCCTGAACAGGCGGGAATCGAACCCGCAACCTCCTGCGTCGCAGGCGGACCTTCACCTACAGGGCCACAGAGGTTGTCAAAGAAACAAAATAGGTGCTTAAGGTAGGTCAATGGCACACGAAAGAGCATCGTGAAGTGTACCTAATGTAGGTTAGGCCACATTGAAGCAGAATCGAAGGGCATTTGCGAAGATTTTAATAGCATAATGAACCATAATATTCACAGACACGACACAGTTCCTTTGATTCCCTTTCAATGTAGCTTGATGCTTCTATGTTCATTACCCTTAAGTAGATTGTTTGTACAAAAATTAAGGACACATTAAGTATAAAAATATATTGACGACTCAACATAATGTAGGTATATACCTATTAAAGTTTCGTAAATGGTAGGTTAATAATTATTAAAACCAATAAAAGTAGGTATGTGTTGGTACCTATAATCCGTGTTGTATGTTACAGTCATAATGTGATTTAACATAATCTCAAAAATAGAAGGTACAATAATGACTTAAAAATTTGCTATCCTATTAAATTAACAGTCTTTTGTCATGTTCTATCTAATCGACCAGTTTCCTTATTCAGTTTACCTATGTGCCCTTTTGGATCAGGAGATAAAGAACTCCATTGTGTTTCTTGACAAACATCAAATTGATGATTTCCACATTTAAATTTTTCTTTGATATGATTACTTTGAGACACACATGATCCTAACACATTGTAAAAGTCAACAGTAAGTCCATCGACCCACTCCCTTAGGTCCTCGCGAATTCTTTTCACATTTGAACTTGAAATTTTTTGTAACAACCTGGTTTCCTCTTCAGTAGGAGTAAAATTATCAAGAGAAACATAAGAATATTTTTTATATGATGATTGTGACCCGCCGTGAACAATACTTGCTTCTTGATGAGATAGTTCTTGCCCCGAAAAGTACTCTAAGGGAGTGATGAGGAATTTAGTAGATACAATAAAATTGTTTTGTTGAAATAGTCCTACTTTCCATATTCCTGGTAATAAAGGCAGCTTCAAGTTAGGTTTAATAAAATTAGTTAAATTGTTCTCGTCAACGTGAATACCGCTGATATCAGCCATTACTCCTGCTGGGTCTAACCACATGACAGTATAGTTATCTATTTTCTTTTCAGTAATGGGAGAAAATTGATACAATAATACCGGCTCTGACAGTGGTCCTAAAATGTTAGCATTATTTCTAAAGGTAGTTTCCTTTTGATCATAATCTGAACTTACTCTAAATATTTTAACATTTTCTAAAAATAAATTATTATCATTCCATTCCATATACTTCTTAGGTTTGTACCAGGTTTCTATTGTAACTTCAATTTCATTGTGCATAGTTGCTTTATGTAAAATTAAGTTTCCTTTATAAACATCAGCATGATTGTACATACTAATTTCAGTTACTTCTAGAGGTGTTATTTGACATTCTTCTTCATTTAAAATCTTCGCATTATGACGCGCAACACTTTCTGCGTGCGTTAACAATGTGTCATCGTTCCTAGATGTTAGATCATCAATATTATAAATACTTTGCCAATATGCTTCTAAGTTTTTCACTAAACTGTGATCCTTAAAACCAATGTATTGTTCAACTCTATTAATAATTTCTTGATTTATTATTGGTTCAAATTTTCTAGCAAAATATAGCTGTCTGTCTTGAGTGTTTTGTATTCTTGGCCAGTCTTCTGGTCTAAAATCATTGGGCGAACACCCACACCAGTCCACAACATGCTTATATTGGCATTTGCATCCTAATTTTCTTTTCCAATTTGTGACATGCAAATTGTTATCAACATACGTATTACAGAATTGGGAATTTCTTAGTGCTGTGTGGAAAAAGGACTCTGCAGGTAATAGTGTGTGTTGAAATAGGATATCCAGGCCCTTTAATAATTCATCTTGTTTCCCGACAACATATTTAACAAACGGTGGCGACAGCGCGATCCAGTCGCTTCCTCCGTCAATGACGATTCCTTTAGGGAGCTTTCTCTCTCCTGTACGCCACATATGAGTTTCACATTCAACAAAAGTCTTATCCAAGCCTTGTTTCTTAATAAACCTTTGCACTTCACGCCCGTGAGACTTAACAAAATTAAGGCCTTTGTTAGCCGATAGAAATTGTTCTAAGCTCTCTAGAGACTTGATCGGAAAATCACTTTCGCTGAGATTAATCACGAAATCCCAGTTCCATCCCAATGCAAGAATGTCATGCATAGACGTTAAGAGCATGGTCAACAAAGATGCACCGCCCCATATGGTAGAAAACCGAGTAGATGCTAATTTAATATTAGGGAATTTGTTCTCTAGCTCTAAAAGTTTCCTGTGTAGATAATCTTGTCTCTGAAACAAAAAAAAACAAACATTTAATCGATCTACCCAGACGGAAGTTAAATCTGTTTTGGATTTTAACGTACGTACCCTCGGCTTACAGCCGGTTCACACATGTCTCCGTTTTACTGTTCCGTTTTATCGTGTACGTAGTTTTTTCGTCGATGGCGTATGTGGTTGTATGAGCGACTTCACACATGGCACAGTATTCTGTATACAGATCGACGAACAAAATCGAACAAAATACGAACACGATAAAACGGAACAGTAAAACGGAGACATGTGTACACACCTGTACACACGTAAGCAGTTAAATAAAGATCAAATTAAAAAAATACTGTTTTCTAGATTTAATTGGAAAGCTCTTTATAACCGACAGATTATTTTAATTTAAGTGACGCCACTAGGCGAGGTGTGCGGCGAAAGCAACCGTTCTGTGGTAGGTACTATTAGACCAGAAAATTAGTGTAACTAAGTTTGGTACCATACAAGTGCTTTGAATTATGATAGGGTTTCAAAATACTTACTTTATCTATGTGTATGTAGAAGTAATGATTACTTCTGTATAAAGCATTGATGAGTCGATGGACTTGTCGCAATGCCCTTCCATTCAATGTTAGCAAAAATACGATTCGGACTGAGTCCTCCTTGCCTGTACTTGGGATCCTAGGTTCAAACTCTGAAAAAAAAGAAGGTAAGCTCAGATTGGTCATAACATTAACATATTAATAGTTTATATCAGAATTTTTTTATATTTCATTTCTTTGTTTTGTAAGGCATAAAGCCTATCAATATTGTCAAATTTTAAACAAATTATTATCAGAATAATTTTAGGGATAGATGCTGTATAGAATACCTACTTGTCAAACCAGTTTCAAAAACATTCATAGTAAAATAGCCTCCACAAGTTTCTGTAGAATCAGCTGGACATTTCATGTCACACAGATCATCTGAAATCTTTGATTTCATATGAGGCAGATTTTCTCCACAAAAGCATTCAGACCTGGAACAATAAAGTGAAAATTATATTAGTTTAGATAAATAATGCTGGACAATTCACACACCATCATCTGCCCCAAGTTACAAATATTTATCCCATGGCGGGAATCGAGTCCGCAAAATCCTGCGTCGCCGGTGAATCATCGCACACAGAGGTTGTCAATACTCAATCAACATCAGCCTATATAGTCCACAGCTGGCACAGGCCTCCCCTAATAGAGCGCCTTATGTGTCATTATTCATCATTTGGGGGTTATTGCCCAAAATCCCCATGCTGGGCATGCGGGTTGGGGATCGCAGTTTGGTGGAGTTGTTCTGCAGAGGGTGTTCCTGCCCACCCCCGGTGTGTTTCCTTTAGCCCTCGGCATGCCTGGTGGTAAAAAGGTGCATGGTATGCCTGGTGGTTTCGTGGGACCTGGATTTTAAAATAACTTAGGGGTATATGCTGTTGACAATTATTATAATAATTTCTTGTTTCATATTAAAACTTAATAAATATTTATAATATTCAATGGATATTAGTTAAAAATGGATATTAGTTAGTTAAAAAATCAATTATCTTTATTATTAATATAATAAAGTATTATCCTCTTTTCAATGTTAAATAAATAAAACAGAGAGTATGATAAAAATAATGAAATAAATTATGAGCACCGCATCAAATCAATATAATTTTAAAAAACCTGAGCACACACATATTCACACACATCCACACACACTCACTTACCCACGACCACACAGACACAGACACATCCACATAAACACTGGCTTTTGAACCTTTTAAATATATAAGTTATATTTGTAAAATAAGGAGAATATTGATTGTTAATCAAATTCACTCTTTATAATTTTGTTTTCCTTTTTTTCTCTAATGTTTTCATTAAGATTATGCTGTTTTTGCCCTTCTATAATTTATGTTTGATTACGTTATATTTTTTCTAAAAATATGTTACCTTTAAATTTGCTCTGTATATGATTTATTAAGATAAGTTAGCTATTGCCGAGGTTGAGATCCCTCGCGTCTACATACAAGTTTCGAACTTAGTTAGAGCGAGGTGTTGAAACTAAGTATAGGAAACAACTTAGGTCTTATATACACTGCCTACTGTTACCACTAAGACCTTTTTGAAATAAACGTTTTTTATTATTATTAAATTAAACTGTTATTGTTACTGACATGCAAAATTAACTTAAATCAAAAGATATTACAATCATTCTTCAAAAAACATTAAGCACTTCTAAACTTATATCTAATAACAAAATCTCTAGTCCTCCTCACTTAAAACATTGTTTTCCAGTGTTTTATTTTTAAAACAGTTTTCACACTAAATTGAAGCTTTTCCTAGATTGCCTATTATTACCAGAAGACCCTGCATGAATAATGTATAAAGAGAGAAGAGAGAATGTCATAGAATGTCATTGTTCATAGATATGAATATTGTACTCAAATTTCTTAGTTATACTATTTTGTTATTAATAAAAGCTGTTGCTTTATAAAAAAAAATAAGTTTTTTAATGTGTCATTTAATATATGAGTTTCTTTTTTCTGGGTCACTGAGGGGAAGTCTGTCAGTGTCCAAACAAAATTTTTTTTGAATTAAGAATATTAAATATTTAAGCTTATTAGTATAAAAAAATTATATACATACATACATTTTCTTATAATTTTTTTATTCTGAGGAGGACTAGAGTTTTCGTTATTAGATATAAGATCCATTTTTTGAATAACGTAAAGGTCCTGCGTATTCGTAAGGTAAACTTTTACCAATCAAGCTCAACTCCTAACAAAACTTTTCAATAACTCTCATTCTTTCCATATAATCCTCAGGGGCCCTAAAAACCACCTGTATAATTGTCATTACATAGGAGGTTGATAAAATAGTTTATTCTCACGCTCACTTATGCCAGTAAAAAAAGATAGAGAAATAAGTCTCATAAATTAGTTTTATTTAATTTTACTCTACTGCCTTTTCTCGATGATACAAATAAAATTAGTTGTAATATTTTTAATATTAGAGCTCATTCTAAATTTGGTTATTGCTCAAACTAAACAAATATTAAAAATTTATAGACAACTCACCCATATTGTACCCCAGCATATGGAAATCCACCTTGAACACAGATGTCCAGACAAGCAGTACGTGAATTTGTGTTAAAGTTTCCATAGAAACCTGATAGAAGTCTGTGCTTCTTCTCATCTACAAAGCACCCTAAATATTTTCCATACATTACTTCCATATGAGGGCAGTAATTAGGAAGCTTCACTGGATAAAACTGCCCTTGTTGTATGAGGCAAGTTTTATTTAGTATTTGTTGTTTGCAGATCTGTGTTTTGGCTCTGTGAATAGCTGATATTGCTTCTCTGCTGAGTATGTCACAAACGGGTTTAAAATCTAGTTCTCTAACTCTTAGAAGGGTGGCTGGCTTGTTAGGTTTATTGTTGGAAGGGAAATCTTCATCATCACTCAAGCCAACATGTTTCCTAGCAGATATCTCTGCTGCTTCACGTCTTGCTATTGATACATACCCATTTTTCATAAGTAAATTATCATTACCGGACGGGAAGAAGCTGACTGCAATTAATAATTGAGCGAAAAAGGCAATCAAAACTGATATCAATATACATTTTGTATATTTGTAACATATCCTTCGCAACATAAAGGCCATTTCAACATTATAACATTCTAAACAGTAGTTTAACCATCACATTTCACAAATTGCACGTATTTTTAATTCCTTTTTAATAAAAACAAATGAATACATATATTTTTTTCTCGAACGGCCATGATCATCGTCTCCTTCAGTCTCGTCGCTCTCGGTTCTCGGTCGCGCCGGTCGGTCATCAAATCGACAGGAACCTCAGACTAAGCAATAAAATAAACTTGAAATACCTACGAAAAAAACGTGCATACCTAAAGTTAGTCTGGCACAAAGATGGCGGCCTGCTGTAGAGTTGCGCGTATTTTAACATTGAATATCGATAAGTAAGTAATTGAGTTGCACGGAGTTGAATTCTAAATTTTCGAATATTAGTAAGTAGAAGAATAAGTACCTATCTTTAAGCTCTGTTCAGTTTTATTTAAGTTTCTATACCTTGGTGATCCGTAACGGCCGTAACGGGTCATTAGCATTATATTACCCTCCGTCCTATCGTCTAAAAACGGGATACTACAATAGATTTCATCAAGTTCAATAAAAAACGCTATTTACTACGTACAGTACAGCTCAATTCAGTTAATATTAACACTACAACTTCCCCAAGCTTTGGCTGGCACTCAATTCAATGAATATCCTCTATATTCAGTACTAATACTAATATGTTCATATAAGACAATTATTTAGGTTGCCGCGCTCGGCCCAAGGTAAGTTTCGTGTGGACTGCCAGTTTCTGCAGCTTGTACCTTGATGGCGTGTGTGGAAGAGTCTTAGACAATCACTGACCTATCAAGCCCATTCCATCAAAAACTGACCTTTTTTGTAAAAACGTTGGTTTTTGCTGGAGTCGACGCCGGAAAGTTAAATCAATCATTTTCGAACACAAGGTCACTGACCTTTATTGTAAAAACGTTAGTTTAAGCTGGAGTATACAGGTAAGTTAAATAAATCAGTTTCAAATACAAAGTTAGACCTTTTTGTATTTTTGGAATTCTATGTGTCGGGGTATTTCTTCATGTTTTTTTTTATTGCATCGCGATCGCGATAGCTCCTGCGCTGCGGGAAGTGCAGTGCAGCCTCTCCGCCATTGCGTAACAAGGGACAGGCACACTGTGCCTGTCCCTTGTTACGGCTGGCGGAGGCTGCACTCCCTTCGCGCCTCCGGCTTATTATATACCTACACTCTAGGGGCTCCACGCACAAGACCACGTGGAGTCGGGGAACTCTGTGTCGGATCCGCCACTCAAATTGAATCTAATCAACTCTTCCCGGAATGCTCTGTAAAGTTTTTATATTGTTTCTGCATCCATATTTAACGACACACTTTGACCTCTAGCACCGAGGTCATTGAACTTTGGGGTCAAACCGCTGAACCAAAGTTGCACCCCTAGTGACCCTCTTAACGATGCCACAAGAAAAAACATTTGTTATAATATGCCTAAAAACATCTTTCGAAATTTTTCTAAGTCTTTCGCCTTGAAACTGAACGACATACTTTGACCTCTAGCGCCGAGGTCATTGAACTTTGGGGTGGATCACCTGAACCAAAGTTGCACCCATAGTGACCCTATTTACGTAGCCAAAAAAATACATGTTATATATACATAAAAAAATTCGTCGAAAATTTTCTAAGTCCTGCGTCCCGTAAACTCCACCCCAACCAAAAATTCTGTCCCTGGCACCACACCTTTGAATCTTGGTTAGCTTGGTTCAAAGTTGCTGACGCTGCTGTAAAGGATTTACTTTTATTTTTGTGTTATTGGTACTGCGTCGATGAAATAATTCGTTATCGATAATCGATGTTTTGAAAATACCGAACCCTAACTCTATTTACTATGACGAATAATTTTCTCCTAAAATCACATAATATTCATAGTAAAACATTGAATGAATAAAGAAAAGCAAGCGGATCTTTATAAACTTTCCCACAAACAGCAAAATGTTTGAAAATAATAGAAAATGTAAGAAATTTTGAATGAATTCGGTACCTTTCCCATGCAACGTTATATTTTGATGTTTTTTGTTGATTTTCATGCGACAGCCAAACACTCTGCACATACACTTATAAAATACATTATTCTCCAAGTTTGCACACTATAAAAAAGCATAATTATCGCCTATTAACTCTAAATTTCCTTCATTTTCGAATAAAAACAAGTCCGGATGACAACTGATGTACTTGTTGTTGACTGCGACTAAACATGGCGACCGGCCACAGGGGGTGAGGGGTGAGGTATTTTGTGACGTCACCAAAACAATGTTGCCATTTTCAGTCATGATCAAACTGCTGTTGTCCTTTTTTACTCATGATTATCTTCATTAGTCAAAAAGAGATGCCGATATGTAAGTAACTCTGCTGTCGAAATACATCACACTTCTATAACTAACTGTTCGTAACAAGTTCGTATAGATGTTTATGCCAGATCTATATTCCTCTATAATCTAAGGTCAAAACTGACACTCAACTGTCAATATCGTGATATCTAATTTGGAACGCCGTTGTGATCGTTAACAGCGCTGTAATCGTAATTCGGAATGCACCCTTTATCAGACAATCAGTGGTGCCAGATTAGTCGAATTATCGCCATTTAGGCTACCTTGGGAGTCAAATAGCGACCAAAAAATCCAATCGGCTACCAGTAGCCATTTAGGCTAACTAGAAAAAAAATAACGGGCTATTTAGGCTACTTCAGAATTATTAGCATTCGTTTGCAGTTTAGTGTGCGAAAAATATGCAACATTACATTTTGCGACGG
Organism: Eupithecia pulchellata; assembly: GCA_963931895.1. Taxonomy (NCBI): domain Eukaryota; kingdom Metazoa; phylum Arthropoda; class Insecta; order Lepidoptera; family Geometridae; genus Eupithecia; species Eupithecia pulchellata. The sequence goes on from OZ007535.1 coordinate 7,092,974, forward strand.
AGGAAATGATTAAACTGCTTAACTCAAAAATGTTATACCAAAAGAAGATCGTTTGATGCAGCTGGATCATCTACTTCCGTCATCACTTCAAGGATTAAAGATTCACCCGTTGAAATTGATAGGGAATGGATTACAAGAGGAATAAAACAATACAATCTACACACATTATTTATTATTATTTTTACATTTCTGGTCTGGCACCTTATTTGGGCTAAATATAGATGGCTGCTTAGTTCAAAATCTTAGGCGAAATAGGCTACTTGTACGAAAAATTTTATAAGGCGATTTTAACCAACTCGGTAGGCAAAATAAGGCGAATTGAGTTTGCTTCTAACTGGTAACCCTGCAGACAATTAGAAAAAATCGACCGGTAAAAAGCAGATGGCGGCCGGCCGGCCAGCGGGCGTTAGTTAGGTAGGTACTTACCGTACCGTACCGCTAAAATAAAATGCATTAAATTATTGTCGATAAATGTTAAAAATATAATCAATATCGAATACGGGGCATGCAAAGCGATGTGAATCGCACAAAGCAAAATCCAAGATAGGGCTCGGTAGTGCGATAGCGTTCAGTTGATTAACATTTCAGGGTCAGTCAACAGAACAGAACCAAACTGATCGGACAAGTCAGAGCAATAATACCTTCCGAGCAAAAGTTAGACAATTTTATCCATAAAAATGTCAAAAGTTTACACCAATATGGTCCGTGCTCACCACTTTGATGCAAGACTTAAAGGGAAGGTGGCTATAGTGACAGCATCAACAGAAGGGTAAGTTACCTACATGTTTTGCTAAATTTTCTCCACTTTATACAAAATCACCTGTGTATATCTTGTGTTGTGCGTCTGTGTTGTTGTCATTGTCTGTTGTTAGCCTTGATCTTAGGACTGTTCAAAGTTCACTTTATTGCTTAGTTATGTAGATAAATACCTACCTACCATTGATACGCTATAAAAAAATCTAAATACTTATTTTATCTAAATAAGGACAGGTAGGTCAAGATTACGTGTTTGCCTAGCATAAATAAAAATAAAACATAGCAAAACTTTTGTACCTTGTTTTTTTACCTAACGTAGGAATGTTTGTTTTATACGTTTTATAGGGACCTACGTTGTCGCCGACTTAATTATTTTATTGCAAATAATTTATTTTTCTACCAAACCTGCAGGATGCATACAATGTGTGCATGTGAGTGAACTTGGATCTCTCTTTTGAAGTTCTCGCAAATCGAATTGAAAAATCACAGAATGTTTTTGTTTTGATATAAATTTCATAATTTAGTAAAAAAAATGATCAAAGAAAAATGACCATTCGGAAGTTTTCAACTCGCTAAAAAATGCTGTTACAGAGTTATAGAGATATAACTCTGTTTTTTTTGTAACTCTGAATTAACTCAGAATTTTTTTGTACTGTTGAAAGTTTGGTAGATTTTATAATTTTTAAATATTTTCATACAATGGGGGCTATTTCATCGATAGCAATATCAAATCAAAGGTATGGATTTGGACCATGGATTTACGAAAAGTATGGATAGCATCCTGTCAAATCAAACTTGAATCATAGCAATGGGGGAATGACATTGAGTGTCATTGTATCGAGATGCCAACTGAAGAAAAATTTACCCATAATTTTTATAAATATTCTTCCTAATAATTGTTTACAAATGAATATGTAGATTATAAAAAATCTACTTAGGTACTGCTTTAACCACGGTCATCGTCTTTAGTAGACCTTCTTTTTATAATTATCAATTTACGCCAGCGCTTTATGGTGCTAACTGCAGTGAATTTGATTATCCCACAAGCACAGAACAGAACACTACTTTCCCGGGATCAAATAGTAACGTATTTGAAAATCGAAGAAATTTCAACAAAATCTGTTCAGCCCTCAGTGTGTGTGCAGAAGTAACAAACATAAACACATTCGAACGCTCCGTTCACTGTCTAATTTTAGTTTGAATAAATTATTCTTTGTGCCTATTGGCTGACAACTTTTTCTGCCGGCGGCTTCGCATGCGTTGTTCTTATGGAAATGCCTAACAATATATCGGTTAGGCATGTCCATTTAAAAAAAAAAAATTAAATATTTATTATCTTTACCTATTTAAAAGTGGCAATTTGCAGCCATATCTTATGATTGTTACTGGGAAGATCAATTAAACGTTCCTAATAATGAAAAATGTAGGTATACATAATAATGCCCGAATTCTTTTACATGAAAAATCTTAATGCACACTGCATGCTATAGGTACTAGATGTAGAGGGATTCAAATTATTTTCATTGTGAGATTTTCTGATTATGCGAATTCAATTTAACTTCCAATTTTCATCACCTGGAAATCTGAAAAAATATTGACTATTAGTTATGCCCCACGGTTACCTATAATCCCGATATAACATGATTATCATAGCGTAGCATCAGCGTCAGTAAAATTATTGTCAAAATGGGTTCAGCTATTTTGGAGGTTAGCTTAAATAAACACCAAACATATTGCGTAATTCGTATAAGTACCTAAAGCTAAGGTATTGTATTGATATTACAAACAGAAATTCAATATCATAATTATATTTCAAATAATACATATTATTATAGATATCCAGAATGATAAAGAAATGCCTATTTAGCTGATTCATAATTAAAAGTCAATAAAATATGAGAATTAAAACTTTTTTAATATCCTCCCACACTTACCGGAAAATTGACATGTTTACATGTTGGCAGCACTGGCTAGATTTTGTGCTTTTATTTTTAATATGCTTTTTATTTTTTCGTTGATAATAATTTTGCGTTAAATCGAAGAAATAAGTTGGTGAAATAAGAAATTTCATTACGAAATGTGATCCGGTGTTTTTTATTGACAAACCCATTGTGATTTTTGCAACATCTGACCACACAAGACGGCGTTTTCCATTTATTTTGGTTTGTTTACAATGGGGTTCATCAGTTGGTGTCTATTGCCGTAATGGCGATGACCAGCATACTATTTGACTGATTGGCATAGGGTCGGTAGTCGTACATTGAACCAGACAGCTACATTGAACCATCGAAAGTTCTCGGATATGCAACGTTGCCGATTCGCGCTTGTGCCGGTAAATAAGGTCCCTACAGCCCCCCTACCCACCGCTGAGTTTTCGCGGCGATCCCGTGAATGTCGAAGGTTGGGCGAGGACTTTTACTAAAATCGATCCGAAAAGTAAATTTTTTCATCAGTTTTCTTTGATTTTTCATTTGTTTTTGTTGTTGAATGTCAGTATTTAAATAACTACGTGTAATAGTGCACACATTTAGCTTTCTAATGCATGATATTTGGTCTCAATATGCCCTGGTCTAACCGGTGAAATGTTGAGGTTATTTCGAAGCATCTGCGGTGTCTCTCTTTGAACCACATACATGAAGTACAGACTGAACCACAGTTCTCTGTGTACTATTAACTCATTACACTTCCGTGCAATTGTACTGTTTTGTGTGAAGTCACAAAAAAACTGCATATTAACTGGAAATTATAAACTTATAAATTAAAAAAGGATTTTTTTTAGGATGGCGCGGACCAAAGTAACGTCCAGAATAAAAGGTGACGTCACAGCTGCAACGAACAATTATGCCAAATCACAAATATTGTCATAGTAAGCAATTTTTTTTGCACTGAAGTGTACTGATGTATGTTTGCATTTTTGATATAGAAGATACTGTTAAAATCATTCGTTAAAACTAAGTTAAATTATAGTGTTTGTGTTCATAAGAAACTTGATCTCTTAATAATAGCATTTAGCTCAATAGATTTGTAATTTTTTTCACTAACCGATAAAATTACACTTCAGAAGTGTAATTTTATAGTTATTTTTTAACATTTATAAGACTGGTCCTTTCGGTAATAAAGCAAATCATAAAAATTTACTATTGTTTTATTTGCCATGCTTTGAAATTGATAAATACCAATATTTAGGTAGGTGGTAAAGGGTGGTTCAATGTGGAAAATACCCCGGTTCAATTTGTACTACCTAGTGGACACAATGAACCAAAGCTGAGTTTTTAAAAAAACATTTCTCCTACTCAAACTAGACCCAACTGTCAAAAAACTAGTATGCACGATGATAGTCGGATAAATTCTGCATAAGATAGGGGAAAAAACAATAGCAAAAGCTAAAAAATGTAAAAACTACAGGCTCCTAAAATTTACCCGGTTCATTGTTCGACGCCGTACCCTACTTGCAGATTATCGAGTGCTTCGTTTTATTATGTTCTGAGACTCCTTCCGTACCTACTTATTTATAGTTTCATGATTTGGACAATTCAAAACAGGTTTTGAAAATCGTCTAAGTTTCATACTTAGTGAAATACGTTGAAAAAATCGATATTGTAGGTACACCTACTTACCTACCCACAGAGATGTGATTTATTTGAAATACTTCTATTTTAAATGCAAATAGAAAATGCTAAATACCTATTTTGTATTTTGTATTTAAATACCTTTCAGTGAAAAGTATTTTGTATTTTATTTGAAATGCCTTTCGAGATGCATTTTGTATTTTTAAAATACATTTTAAAATACAAAATACTTTGTGATTAAGTTGAGCCAACATTACCAGTCAAACAAAACAAAACGCTTGTATTGCCGAATTCGACCGATAGAGGCGCCAACTAACCATGCACGACATCTTTTTCTTCTTTGGTCAGAGTGCGCGTCTTATGTCAATGTCAAGTAATGTCTGACAAGTGTGAAAAATTTGTGATGATGTATTCGAACAACTGGTATTGTTGAAAAGTGTTATAAATAAAAAATGATATTTATTTTTATAACTTTTTAACAATACCAGTCCAGTTGTTATTAATTTAAAAAAAAAAAGTGTAATCGCATTGAGTGTATCTATTCTCCTGTGTAATAAATAAATAAAAATATCTGTGATTTTGTCAGGGGGTATTTTATTTTGAAAAAGTATTTTGAAAATACCTATTTTGCATTTAGCATTTGAAATGCAAAACGCAATACTATTTGGTATTTTGCATTTGAAATAGTAAATCTGAAAAGTATTTTGCATTTTGTATTTAAATGCTTTTTTAAAACCATTTTGTACATCTCTGCCTACCCACTAATCTCTGTAGTGTCTGTAATGGGTAATTCCACAGCGCTCCAAAACCGTTATTCTCAAAATTTCAAAGTCCATACTCAATGTATTCCACTGCGGTCCAAGAATTTTTAGTTAATAAGATTATTGAATTAATTGAATTCCATCGTGATCCAAAAAATTTTGAGGAGGGTTATGTATTCTGGATAATCCACACAGCATCATTTAGTTACAAGCTAAGCAAAGCTTGTGTTATTGGTACTACTACGATAGCTTTTATATGTATTATGCAGGGAGCATTCCGATCCCGTAACGTCCTGTAGTCGCGCCTGAATTTTCATCGGCGTAGGGCATGCGGGTTGGGATCGCAGTTCGTTGGAATGGTTCTGCAGAGGGCGCTGCCCGCCCCGGCCCCGGTGTGTCTCTCTTGTCGCCTCTTACGACATCCACATGACTGAATGAGCTCATTTCAGTCCCACCGAAAAAAGCAGAGCCTCAGCACCTATCCTACCTGGATTTGACTTTGACTATGAATTTTGTAATAGGTATAGGTATACAATATTTTATGGCTGTATATTCTTTTTGCTTTAGGATAGGCTATGCCATTGCCCAAAGGCTAGGCAGCGAAGGTGCATCAGTAGTCGTGAGCAGCAGGAAAGAGGCGAACGTAGCCAAGGCTGTGTCGAGCTTGAAATCTGCAGGAATCAACGTCGAAGGAGTCGTGTGCCATGTCTCAAACGCTGAACATCGGAGAAAACTTTTTGAAGTTGTAAGTTCATTAACTTGATAAGTAGATAGGTTCATAAACAAGTTAAAAACACGCGACACCCCTACCGTTGTCTTATCTGTCTGAATACCGTATTCTACTTCATAATAACCTTGCATTGATCAAAGTTACCTATCTCCCTACATGCACAGATATGAAACTTCATCAGAATATTCAACCGATACTCTTCATGCCTACCTACTTATTACATAGGTACCTACAGCAAGACTGGATTGATCGGGAACCAAACCAACTGTATAATATTAGAGTAAGATATAGCTACAGAATAACTTTAAATTACTGTTATAGCCTCACCCAAATCAGCGCTCCTAGCTATTTTATTTTTCCAACGAAAGAAATTTCATAATTTTAACTTTTTTAATGCCGATGGTGGCGCTAATTTGGCACCTTATCTTGTTTAAATTACACAATCGAAGTACTATTAATACACCTCACTGGTTAACACTTAGCGGAAAACAAAGGTCTGTTGACGATAAAATAGTTCTTCATAAAAGATAACTATACCTACTATAAATACTCTTGTGTGGTGCAAAAGTCAGCTTGCAAGTGCATTATATCTGAGACCTTCGAAGTCGTAGGTTAATACCTACGTCATCGTGCATCCCTTTCTTCTACAAACGACAAAATCACTTTTACAGGCAACACAAAAATTTGGAGGACTGGATATCCTTGTTTCAAATGCTGCAGTGAACCCAGCTGTGTCGCCGATTCTTGAAGTACGTTTTAGCATAAATTTTTGCGATTTTTTGTCACTTCTATTTTTGTTTAGATATCTTAGGTAATTATTTTAACTGTCAATAAAATGCTTTTTAACGGCGGACTATACAATAAAATTAAACGTAAAACCTCGTAAAACATTAAAAAGTCGTCAATTTCTTCAACTTAACCTGCTTGCTCTGTCAGCATAGCGCCTGCCGCCCTAAAGGGAAGATAACTATTGTTGCAGACTGATGAAAAAATATGGGATAAAATATTTGAGACTAACGTGAAAAGCTCCTGGTTACTAGCAAAAGAGGCATATCCGGAACTTATCAAACGAGGAGGAGGAAGCATCATTTTCATTGCGTCAATTGCTGGTTATCAACCAATGGAAGTAAGAACCTACCAATTCTTAAATTTTCTAAGGATAGGTTAGCAATATCGTTGCAGACTCATCTATTTTAGTCATCGCTTTTTTGGGTTATTCCCATCTGATCATTCTTTAATATTAATTTCAGAGGGGACCATCAGAAATGTACCTACTAAGCGTTTGTATATAATAATGAATCTATACTTTACAGGAAAAATATAGAGAAATCTTTAAAAATTCACTTTGAGTAATTTAAAAAAAAGTAATGTTCGAAGTTGGGTTTATTTCACTTGGTGAGATATCAAATCAAAGGTACCTATTGATATGGGCATTTCAAAACCGTTTATAACAGTTCGAAACCCTTGGCGCGAGACGCCGATGCTTACACTCGCACTTGACGGATCTTGTTTAAACTTTCAGCCCCTCGGTCCTTACAGCGTGAGCAAAACTACGCTTCTAGGACTAACGAAAGCTATTGCAAATGAAGTCACCAACGACAACATTAGAGTGAACTGTGTTGCCCCTGGAATCGTCCAGACGAAGTTTGCTTCTGCTGTAAGTACCTGTCTTTCCGTCCACGACCTACATGCGCGTCTATGAAGTTCCATACCTGTAAAAATAATTGAAAATCGTCTATAAAATATAGTTTTCCGCAGCAAATGAATCTCACAAATAACAACAATATAGGTAGGTAATTGTTTCTTAAAGTTCGTTAACAACAACACTATGGGACACCCCAGATTCATTTTCTATTAGTACCAACTAAAATAATCATCAAAATCGATCAACTTAACTGAATAAAAGATCCTCATTTACTTACGAAGCTAGTGGGGCCAGGCGCAGTTATTTTAGTGGACCAAGCTTATATAACAATCATCTGTTACAGATAACTGAATCAGAAGCAGGAAAGGAAAAGAGTTTATCAATTGTTCCAATGAAGAGATTCGGCAAGCCGGAAGAAATCGCGAGCGCCGCCGCATTCTTAGCGTCAGATGATGCAAGCTACATTACAGGGGAGACCCTTGTTGTGGCAGGAGGGGCATACGCTCATCTCTAACCAACTTTTTAAAGAGTGGTGATGGTTACATTTAATTTTGTATAATATGCGGTTCTTGTCAAACGAGTTGAGGAGTGCTTAAAAAAGTGATTAACATTATACAAATACAATCACTGTGCGAAATCCCGGATACTTTTCCATACAAAAGGCGGGTCTGGGCACACAAATTTACGTCGCGGTACTTTTTTACACCAAATAGAATAAAAGCACTACCTTGTTTAAACGTGACGTTCAGGGTTAATAGCTCAGACTAAATAAAAACAAAATACGGAACTTTGCGAAAAGCAAAGAGAAGCCCGTTATAGTTACTCATATGGATGGGAGTTATTGAGTATTTTGGCCAGCGGTTATTAGTTGGGTATTTTGTTTCAATAACGCTAGACCCAACTGATACCCAATAACGTTACCCCCCCCCCCCCGGAATTTCAATAAAAATTTTAGATAAATTATCTTTAATTCTATGAATAATATGAGTACATAATTTTTTTTGTCTTGTTTTGTTTTGGATGGCGGTTAGGTCAACTACAATACAATGAACGCGATCTACCGTTTTACCGAAAGTCAAACTTAGGTCCATTTATACAAGGCCCGAGGCAAATTTCACGCCACCTGTAAAAAACTTTCGTACTAAAGTGTTTGAACGCAGTGTTGCGATGGAAAATTGCCAAAGATAGGAATACCCAAAAGTATAGGGTACCTATCTCGCGCCACAGAGGTCATCCATCACTTATGCTTCTGTCTGTATCTAAGGCTAGTCAATCCATACAGCATCTTTTCACCCCAGATCTTCTGTTATTATCAGGTACCTAAATAGATAACTGATGTAGCTAGGTACCTAATGCTATAAATTTAATATATTATTCTTTACTATACATATAAATCATTCAGATTCCGAACAATAGCAATTCATACATAATATTTAAAGCGCTACCTATCGATATGCTCGTGAACGAAGTTGTTTAAGAAATATCGATAGACAGTGCTTATAATTTGTATGTGTAATTTACTAAACAAGTGGTCTTTATTAGTGGTCCGATTAAGCACTAGATGGCGCTGACAGAAATAATTATCAATTTTATCATTCTAAAGATTATAACAGGGTATTTTATCGAGTACTTTTTTTAATTTTCCCCTACGTTCGCATTGCGAATGTTTAACAAGTTTATCACTCTGGTAAATAATACTGTGATAGTAGATAGGTAAGTACTTTCCCTGTTTTATTTCCCATTATATTCATATTCTTTACATATTGTTGATTTAGTTGTTGACATAGATGGCAGCACATGGTGTGCGAAAAAGAAATTCCAGAATTACAAGAGCAATTCAAATTGCTAAAAGGGAATTTTTGATAATATTGTATGACGTAATAAAAATATTAAGAAAAAATAGAGGCGGCGCGCGGCGGTAGGAAGGTATTCATTGCCAATTTAAATTAAAAGGTGGTAGGATAGGAAGGAAACTATGTCCGCGCCACCAGTAAAAAAATCTTGTACTAAAATGGTTGTGTTGTGTGTACTGTTATCTGTTGAACGCAGTATGGAAAATAACCTAACTATCTCTTTTACTCGGATCAGAATTCTGGTGTTAGACAGGGATGCCCACAAGTATTGGGTATTTAAATTAGCTACCTATCTCGTTTACTCGCAATAAAATCCTAGTGTTAAACAGGGATGCCAACAAGTATTTGGTTATTTCTAACTGATTTGGTTAGAAATACCATGTTAGGTATTCCTAACTTGTTTGGTTGGAAATACCAATTGCTATTTCTAACGGATTTGGTTAGAAATACCATGTTAGGTATTCCTAACTTGTTTGGTTGGAAATACCAATTGCTATTTCTAACGGATTTGGTTAGAAATACCAAGTTAGGTATTTCTAACTTGTTTGGTTGGAAATATCAATTGCTATTTCTAACGGATTTGGTTAGAAATACTTGTTGCAGCTACATAACTTTACGGGTGAGCGGTACTCTAGTATGCGTAGATGATAGTTAGGTTAGGTTATGTTATGGCTCACGGTCGGTTATGCGTGATGAATTGATGATCGCTTTGCACAGTTATTCCGTAGCGGTAGGCGGACTTTCCAATAACGTTCGATATTTTAGGATCATGCTAACAGTTACTGAGTTAGTTATTTAATACCGGACTCATCTCTAGTTACTCAATGTTATTATATGCAATAACTCAGTAAGTATACGGAACGTAGGCTGAAAGGTGCAAATAAACCTCTAAACTCAATAGCCTCTATAAGCTTATCTGGGATGTGTCCGTTGTTTTATGCATACAGCTCTCGTGTACGAAGCTGCTAACAACCGTCAGCGCATAAACCGTAACGGAGGCGAGAGCCCCATGGATCGGGGTATGAAACACCCCAGTGGTGGCTTGAGCCCCGTGGCTCCGTCTCAAATGTTCTCCGGTCGCGGCAAAAGCTCCGTGGTTGGGGCTCAAAAACAATCCACTGGCGGCTTGAGCCCTATGAGTGGGGTTATAAGACGCCCCAGTGGTGGCTTCAGCCCCAAGAATGGTATTAAACACCCCGGTGGCAGCGTGAGCCCCATAGGTGGGGTATACCCTAACGGTGGATCACATCAACTGAATGAAGGTATGGCAAACCACAACCGTGGTTTCAGCCCCATAAGCCCAAGAAATGGCACTCGCCCTCCCGATAGGGGAATGTTTGCCTGAATGGTGACATGGGCTTCCTTAACATAACAATCCAGTATGCGCAAGGGTTCAGTCCCATTGGCCAGGCCATTAATCATATCAACAATGTACGGCTGCCGCCTAGCAACAAGCCGCCCTACGATAGCCGTTACTTCCCTCGGCGACCATCTGAGAACCAAACCGCCTACTTTCAGCGGGAAAATGACTGCCAGCGGATGGGTGCCGTGACTGCGTACCAAGAAATGAGGGCCGTCGACCCAGAATCTGATCTGCCAAACTTTACACCAGGACAGAAGTGTAGGGTCCCTGCTGAGCTGCTGAGCGTTGACGCCTTCGGTCTTGGACCCGAGACCAAGTCCCGATTTCAAACCGCCTGGCAGTCACTGCCGGCTGAAGAAGCGTTACGTCTAAAGTTTACATTCAACGAAACAGTGATGAACTTACTGGAGGGTATTCACCGTCAATCTCACAGACCTGAAACGTCAACCTGAAATGGACTTCGAAGATCAGTACATCGAGGCTAACTACCGTCAAGCCGCCGTGAACTCTCAGCAAAAGAAGATTGAGCAAGATGTTATATCGTAATACTTTCCGATAAGTTTATCACCGTTTTGTTGAATGTAAACTTTAGACGATCCGCATCTTCAACCGGCAGTGACTGCCAGGCGGTTTTAAATCGGGATTTTGTTTCGGGTCCAAGACCGAATGCGCCAACGCTCAGCAGCTCAGCAGGGACCCTATACTTCTGAAACTATTGTAGTAAGAGTACCCCACCACCAGCCTCTTTTGAAATATTTGTAAAAATTATGGATGACGTCTTATTTAAAATATCAAAGTCAAACAAAAATCTCATAGTATGTGGAGACTTCAATACTAATCTTTTAAAGTCTACTCCTTTAGTAGCAGATTAATTTACTTTTTTAACTCTTATAATCTAAGGCCACTATTTTTGGAACCCACTAGAATAACTGGAACCTCAGCAAAATGAATAGATAATATGTTTGTTTGCCTAAATGATAAAATTGTTAGTAAAAATATAATAAGCAATGATAAGCAACTTAAAATCAGACCACTTAGGTCAAATAATCAAAGTTAAAAATACTTATAGAAATTTAAGTTAAAAATAATAATTGTAAAAAATACATACCTGTGACTACAAGTCGATTTGAGCGGTTGAAATTGAATTGGAATTCTAAACCATCACCTTATTACTCATACAAAAACCCAAATGAGTTTTATAGCAGTATTTTTATATAAATTCACCAATGCATTCAATACAATATTCACGCCAAAGTCGATTGTGGTCTCAGAAAAATTTTACTTTAGTGAGTGGGCAACAGTGGGTATATAAGAGAATATAAGAGTACCTAGGCAAAAGTGTATAGTGAAAAACAATACAATTTTAGCCATGAGTTCAAAGAAAAAGTTAAAAATTACTCAAAAATGTTCAGAAAAGTTTGTCAAATGGCAAAATCATATTATACATGTATAACAAAAATCAGAAATGGTGAAAATTGTAATAAAATCGACATGTAAAATAATAAATAGTGAGACTGGAAAGGTTAGTACTTACAATACAATATTGATTACAACTTAAAGATAAATGATTGCTCAGTCAAAAATGACGTTGACGTAGCCTAAGCATTTGATAACTTTTTTACTGACATTCCATTTCCAATTTCTATATAATAAGTGCTTAAACTCATCTCAAGTTATCGCTGAGTTATCGATAGCTTACAGAAAATGTACCCAAATGCCCAAAATAAATTTCATTTCAGTCCTGTCAATGAAACTAATAGAAAAAAAGCTTTAATCTATTAAATGTAAAAAAAAACTGCAGATCTCTGGGGCATTTCCGTTAGACTTATTAAACCATTGATTGATACACTTGCACCAGATCTAGCTTTTATCTTCAATGAATCCACCACCTTGGCGTATTTCCTGATCTAATGAAGCATATTAAAATAATTCCATCGTTTAAATCGGGTAGTAGGTCTGACCCCACTAACTTTAGACCAATATCAGTCATTGCCAACATTCAGCAGTTTTTGAAAAAAATATTTTATATCAATTGCTTAGGGATTTCGATGGCAATGACCTGCTTCATTGTAAGCAATTTGGGTTTACTCGCGGCAGGTCAACTACTGATGCCGGTGTAGAGTTGGTATCTCATATTTTTGATGCTTGGGAGAAGTCGCAAGATGCTTTAGGCGTTTTTTGCGACTTGTCAAAAGCATTTGATTGTACCATGAAACATTACTCAGGAAACCGCATCATTACGGAATAAAAGACAACTCTTTGGATCTTCTTCCTTCATACTTGTGTGACAGGATACAAAGAGTTGACTTGACATTAATGGGGAACGGTCTTCGGGATCTGTAGTTACAATGGGTGTACCGCAGGGGTCTCTCCTCGGTCCTTTCCTATTTCTAGTTTAGATTAACGACTTCCCTCATCTCATTGAGAATAATCACGAGATTGTATTGTTTGCTGACGATACTTCACTAATTCGTTAAATGAAACGTCAAAACACAAATTTCGACGATGTGAATAATGCAATCTCAAAAGTAGTGAATTTTTGGTTTAGTGTTAATAATCTCCTGCTTAACGAAACCAAAACGAAATGTATTAGATTTACTCTACCTAATGTAAAACAAGTTAAGGCCGATGTAAAGGTAAAAGAGGAATCGTTAGAAAGTACTCTATTTTTAGGAATAACCTTAGGTAGTAAACTTCAATGGGGCTCACACATAGATAAGCCATCGAAGAGACTTAGTTCTGCATCGTATACAGTCAAAAAAATTCGTCATCTTACAGACGTTGATAATTCTAGACTAGTCTATTTCAGCTACTTCCATAGTATTATGTGTTATGGCCTACTGCTGTGGGGGAACGCTGCAGATATTAACACCATATTTATGCTGCAGAAGAGGGCTGTTCGTGCAAGCTATAATATGGGTCCCAGAGAATCCTTGCGAGAGAAATTCAAAGAAATAAACATAATGACAGTAACATGTCAATATATTTATGAAAATTTGATGTACACTCATAAAAATATCAATAAGTTCATTAAAAATAGTACCTATTAGGTATACATAATTTTAATACTAGAAATAAGAACAAACTGGCTGTGCCCACTACTAGGCTACATAAGATTAATTATGTATACCTACGCTTCTACAACAAAACTCCAAGATTGTCAAAAATATTCTTTGCAAAAAGGCTTACTGTAATATATCAGAATATCAGATTATATAGACGGCCAAAAAGCTTGGGACGAGTTTTGCTCGCAACTCTAAAACGAACAATCTAACAAGATAAAGGTTTCTTGTTCGCTTCTTTACCTTACCTTAACTTAAAAATAGCGATATAGGTACATAAAAGATTGAAGTGGACAATTAATTAAAGTGATCACTTTATTTCCCATTTTTATTTCTTATTTATCTTGTATTTTGTGACGTGTCCAAGAGTCCTGTCTAGGTAAGGTCTAAAGGAGATAAAGCACTTTGATTTTGATTTTGTCCTGGTGTAAAGTTTGGCAGATCAGATTCTGGGTCGACGGCCCTCATTCCTTGGTACGCAGTCACGGCACCCATCCGCTGGTCATTTTGCCGCTGAAAGTAGGCGGTTTGGTTCTCAGATAGTCGCCGAGGGAAGTAACGGCTATCGTCGGGCGGCTTGTTGCTAGGCGGCAGCCCTACGTTGTTGATACGATTAATGGCCTGGCCAATGGGACTGAACCCTTGCCCATACTGGATTGTTATGTTCAAGAAGCCCATGCCATCATTCAGGCAAACATTCCCCTATCGGTAGGGCGAGTGCCATTCGTTGGGCTTATGGGACTGAAACCACGGTTGTGGTCTGCCATACCTTCATTTAGCTGATGTGATCCACCGTTAGGGTATACCCCACCTATTGGGCTCATGCCGTCACCGGGGTGTCTTATATCCCCACCCATGGGACTCAAGCCCCCACCAGGGTGTCTTATACCTCTACCCATGGGGCTCACGCCTCCACCGGGGTGTCTCATACCATTCCTGGGGCTGAAGCCGCCACTGGGGCGTCTTATAACCCGACTAATGGGGCTCAAGCCGCCAGTGGATTGTTTTGGAGAACCAGCCACGGAGCTTATGCCGCCACTAGAGAACATTTGAGACGGAGTCACGGGGCTCAAGCCACCACTGGGGTGTTTCCAGAGATGTACAAAATGGTTTTAAAAAAGCATTTAAATACAAAATGCAAAATACTTTTCAAATTTACTATTTCAAATGCAAAATACCAAATAGTATTGCGTTTTGTATTTCAAATGCTAAATGCAAAATAGGTATTTTCAAAATACTTTTTCAAAATAAAATACCCCCTGACCAAATCACAGATACCTACTTTTATTTAATAGACAGGAGAATCAATGGGATTACACTTTTTTTTTATTTAATAACAACTGGACTGGTATTGTTAAAAAGTGATAAAAATAAATATAATTTTTTATTTATAACACATTTTAACAATACCAGTTGTTCGAATACATCATCAATCATTTTTCACACTTGTCAGACATTGACACTTGTCAGACATTACTTGACATTGACATAAGACGCGCACTCTGACCAAATAAAAAAAAGATGTTGTGCATGGTTAGTTGGCGCCTCTATCGGTCGAATTCGGCAATACAAGGGCGTTTTTCAAAAAAGATGTACAACGTGACGAACCGGAACCGATTTTGTGTTACACGAAATTTGCTTTAATTTCTTATTTTAAATGATAGAACATAATCTTAATTAACTAAAAATAAAAAAAATACAAAAATTCTTGAAATAATAAAGCAATAATTCAACTTTTAATGGGAGAGTTCACGCAAATTTGCTCCGGTTCGTCACAAAGGAAAAAAAACAAATTAGGTAAAAAAAGGATTAGTTACGTAATTTTTATTTATTATCTGTTAAGGAAACATATAAATCTTAGTAAATCAATGCTTAGAACCTATATAAATCACTTCAATCATCGTTCAATAATCATTGTTCTTTCCAAATCGTCACAACAGGAACTTTCGACCCATGAAACTTTAACTTCCTAGGACTTCAAATGAGATCAATACTAAGAGTATAGTAATATTATAAATAGAACATTAAGATTCATTTAAATCTACGTAAATGTCATCAAATAACTAAACATTTTTTAAACAGAATTAGTTTTTGTCTCGTTGACAATACGGGACAGTGACTATCAGGAATTGTTAGTGACTATCTGGAAAAAATAAAGCTTTGTTCACATCTTACAGTAATATTTGGTTGAACATTATTATTTAAAATCTTTAAGTAATAACTTTAAGCTAAAATCTTTTTCGTTCTTTATCTTCTTCTGTTAAGTCATTAATCCTTTTCCGGTTCTTTTTAAGTCGCTCCAACTGCTTCTTCCGCTGCTCTTCATATTTTTCGGGGTTTTGTTTTAGTTTCTCCCGGTACCGCTTAGCTCTTTCTGCTGCCGTAAGTCCCATGTTCGCTGAAATGTACCAGGTGTTAATGATATTCTCTAGATGGATTCTCTCATAGATGGATTTTTGGAACGGAGTAAGGGCCGCTATCCTTACCGTTGCAGCTAGGGCAAAACGTTCTAAGGAGACCGTAATGTAATATTGACTTGAATTCAAAATTTTTCATAAAAATGTATACAGTCACCGGGAAATTCAGGAGTTTTCCTAAAATCTTTGTTTGATGCCAATCAATTTCGTTAAAAACACTATCGGACAGAGGTTAGCGGCCCTCACTGACCCATTATAGAAATCTACCCTGCATAAAATCCCAATCAAATATATTCCTACCTACTATTATGTCAAAAAATAATACGTAAGTAGTCAAATCGTTATTAAATGTTAAACTAGGACTCCTAAAAAAAAATCCATCTGACTGCGTCTGTTTGTTAATAACCAACTTTATAGTAAAATAACTAAACACTCCAAACAAAATTGGTTATTACCACAAATTATAAACCAATACTGCTGGATATATTTTGTTTACTTAATTTTTTATTAAATTCCTCATATGTAACCACAGCTTTATAGTTCCGGTGCGTCACGAATTGATTCCGGCTGTACAATACGTGACGAACCGGAGGTGACGTTTTCATAACATTAATACTTGTAAAGATAGTCTAAGCTTGTGTATTTGTTTTGTGACTACTTTCGACGTGTAAATTAAATAAAAATAAACAATACTTTGATTATATCACGTCAAATAACTCAATAAATTACTACATACCTCTTAAAATCCTGTAACAATCTGGAACTCCAATTCCACCACCACTGAAACGCGTGCACTTTCGTCACAGTTTTTGTTTGACACTGATGTTTTACAAAGATGGCGTTCGTACCAAAGACAAAATAAATGTTGCCAGAAGTGAAAAACTACCATATTCTACAGTAAAAGTGCATTGAAGTATTGAATTTTTGCTGTGACTATTGCTGGAATTCCGGTTTTGTCATATTCATGGGACAGCAAAAAATATAGTATTTTATTTTATTTGAGACCAAATTCATGATTCTGCGCTCTAAATTGTATTTATAAATTCATCGTACGTCGACACAACTTAAAAAAGTGAGGCTATCTAGTTTTTCTATTCTTACTCGAGAGTTTAAAGTTTCATACTTGCAGTTGGGACATGACTTTTTCACGCGTTTTTTGTATTTATTTTTAAGATTTTGGAATATTCAGCCATAGTTGGGCTGTATTATATAGTAAATTATGGAACTCAAATATGTATCTATCAATTAATTATGCAATTCAAATACATATAGTGCATAAAAAATATATAAAATAATGCTAAAGTCTTGGACACAGTCAATTCTCAAAGGTACATCTCTTTTGAAAAACGCCCACAAGCGTTTTGTTTTGTTTGACTGGTAATGTTGGCTCAACTTAATCACAAAGCATTTTGTATTTTAAAATGTATACCTATTGAAAATACAAAATGCATCTCGAAAGGCATTTCAAATAAAATAGAAAATACTTTTCACTGAATTTTGTATTTAAATACAAAATACAAAATAGGTATTTTGCATTTTCTATTTGCATTTAAAATAGAAGTATTTCAAATAAATCACATCTCTGGGTGTTTCATACCCCGATCCATGGGGCCGTCGCCTCCGTTACGGTTCATGCGCTGTCGGTTGTTTGCAGCTCCTTACACGAGAGCTGTAGGTATGTATAAAACTTCTGGGGGTAGGTACTTGTAAGCTTTAGTAATAAATAAACTAGCTACAGAGCAAGACGGACGTTTTATTTCTTACGGATATACCATTTGACGACGAGGTCACTATCTACTCGCGAACAAATAAAATCGAGTTTTCTTGGTAATTTAGGTGTCTTTGACTTCAAATTACCGGAAGTGTTCTTTGGTAAACTGACGCAATTCATCGACTTGAACGGCATCGGCGAAGAAAAACAAAGTGCTGTGTTGCTAACACATTTGTCCGACGACTCGTATCGTCTGCTTCGGAATCTCATTCTTTGCAAAAGGCTTACTATAAAATATCATTTTATCAGATTATCTAGACGACAAAAAAGTTTGGGACGAGTTATGCTCCAACTCTAAAACTAACAAGGTAAAGGTTTCTTGTTCTTTACTTTACCATAAAAAGATTGAAGTGAACAATTAATCAAAGTGATCACCTTATTTCCCATTTTATTTCTTATTTAACTTGTATTTTGTGACGTGTCCAAGAGTCCTGTAAGTTCTAAAGGAAAGGAACTTTGATTTTGATTTTATTCATCCGAAGAATCTCGATGGAGCCACCTACAAAGAGCTAGTGATTGTAGCTACATAATAAACATTTCACGCCAAAAAGGTCAGCATTCGCCGACAGGGCGAAGTTCTATGAGGCGAATAAGTCCGATGGCGAAAGAATTGAAGAATGGGCAGCACGGTTGCGAGGGCTAGCCATTTTCTGCGCCTTTGGCACATAACTGGACACGCTAGTGCGGCACCGTTTTGTGCTAAGCTTTCGAACAGGACATGAGCGGGATATACTTTTTAAAGTGACTCCAAAACCTTGACGCTAGCGCAGGCTTTGGAGGTTGCACAACAGGCACGGCGGCGGCGGCGCGGCGGCGACGGTGGCGGCACCTGCAGCGCACCGCGGCGTCCCAGGCGGGCCTGCGGGCAGGCGCTTAGGTAGTTAGTGCAGCACTTGACAAATTAGTGAGTTTGGATATTTTAGTGCCAGTTAACCATTCGGAATACGCAACCTAGTAGGTACCTGTCTTGAAAGAAAATTGAAAATAGCTGGTGACTTTTTTTGGCTTTAAACCAAGATCTAAAACTTGATAAGTATCCATGGCCACGTATAGAAGAAGTGTTTTCTAAAATAGGTGGTGGAGAAAAATATTCCAAGTTAGATCTCAGTAGGTACCTAATGTCTATAACCAATTTAGACTGTCCAAGTCATCTCAATCGTTAGCCACCATTTAAACACTTAGATTGTTATTTTCCTATTCTAGATTAGTCTTATGGCCTAGTTAATGCTTCTGCTATTTTTCAAAAAGCTAATAAAATTTTGGGCACATTTACACGACATAGGGCACTAATTATCTGCATCATTTGATTCTTGAAAAGACGATACTTTTTGCTGGGCGAACGCACACAAACATTTCATCTGGCCTGGACGGTGGGTGTAGGTATGTATTTTGCTTGATGATATTTGTGTAACGGGTAAAACCAAGGAAATACACTTGCCGAGGTTACGGGAGCGGTACTTACTAGGCTACAAGATGCGGGGTTAAGGCTACAAAGAGATAATCGGCGGTATTAAGTCCGCTTCACGAGCTGCTGCGCACAGGCGCCGAGTGGCAGTGGGGGTAGCGGCACCAGGCGATTGCGTTTGCTTCGCGTTCGTTATCATATCAGCAAGCGAGAGAAATTACAGCCAAATTCAAAAGGAATCTACGGCCATAATTTTTGGAGTGAAACATTTTCACCAGTATTTTTACGGCTGCCAAGAACCTTTTGTTTTAAAAAACCGACCATAGGCCTTTACTTTCTATTTTTGGAAGAAATAAAGGTACTTCTGTGAAGGCCGTTTTAAGATTACAAAGGTATGCGATTATTTGATATGACAACCTCTGTGTCGGTGGGCGAAGGTCCGCCAGCGACGCAGGAGATGCGGGTTCGATTCCCGCCTCTCGGTACAAATATTTGTACGATCTGCAGATTTTTGTTCAGAGTGTTCTGGTCGTTTTCTATGTATAATAAAAATATCTATGTATGTAATAATATTGTACTATGTACCTATATCAGTAATCTAGTAACCATAACACAAGCTCTGCTTAGCTTGGGGCTAGATGATGCTGTGTGGATTGACCGGTGGAACCTAGATAATCGTAGAACCATCATCATCACCGCCTTAATTAACTACTCCTGGAGAGGTAATAGATGGGTCTGTCGTGACCGCCCAGGACAACAGCCCAGTGTCTGATATGAATGCGGAAAGGGACGAGTGGGCGGAGGCCTGCGAAGTGACGATGGACGAGCCGCGACCGGCGGAGCTGCAGGTCGGTCCTGATGTAGCTATGGATCCTTGCAGCCCGAACTCCGATCCAGCTGGGTGCTCTTTTACTAAGTAGGTATTTGTGATTTTTAAAAGTTAGTTGATAGGAACCTTTACCTTTTTCGCTAATTAGGGTTGGAGAGATCAGCTGTATGTACCTATGTATAAATAAAAACAAAACTACTGTGGGTGCTCTTAAGCTTTAGTAATAAAATAGCTACCGAGCAAAACGGATGTTTCATTAGTTACTGATATACCAAGTAATCATTCTTATGTTAGTACTGTTAAATATTTTCTGGCTCTACACTAGATAGTTAAGCTATAAAGTACCTAATGCATTTAATCAACCTAAATTCTATGTATGTTAATTTTTAAAGAAACATTAAAATGCATGATGGGGGTGTTGGGAGTTTTAATTTAAATCATCATCAGAATCTAAAAAATCTGTTTTAGCTAACCCTATGTTGGTCATCAAATTACTAGAAGGTCCAGATGAAGCTTGTTCCTCTCTGATGCTTTTTACCATACTTTGTAATATAGATTTGTTGTCATCCATTAAATCACTGCTGCCTTGCAGTTTATCTTTGAGCTCTTGAGCCAAAGCTTGATCAACTTCTGATTCAGAAATATCATCTGATTCTGCACTGAAATCAGAATCAATTTCATCTTCATCCTGACCACTAGAAAGAAGTTTCAACATCTTTTCTACACTATTAACAAATTGATCTGCATCAAAATCAATATTCTCATTTGATTCTTCCTTTTCTATTGATTCAATACCTTCATAGTCAGATGTTGTTTTGAGGAAATCTGTTAGTTTTTTCGTAATGTTTTGCGGTGTGATCACGTCACTCTTTTCAAACTTTGCTTTCTTGCCATATTTTGAGTTCAGCAGTTCGTTGAGTTGTTCAGGGTGTATGTTCAACCAACCATCATCATCCTCCACAAGATCTGAACTGGAATTTCTTAAATTGTCTATCGTTTTAACATATTCTTCAGAAGTTGTTATTTCCTTTATTCTAGCAGCAACATTTGTCATTATTGGGCATTCAACTGATGAGAAAAAGCATTTAGCATTTTCTAGAAGTTTCTTGTATTCTTGTGAACCTTCAATATTACCTCTAAAGTAACCATTATCTGTTAAGCTCTTCAGAAACTTCTGGTATTCCTTAGAAGAAAAAATATCTGAGGACCGATTCATAATAATTTTAAAGCCACATGCAATCTTCTTCCCTAGTGTAATACTCTTATCTTTTTGAGTGGTATACATTAGATGTTTGATAATTTTGGAATGTAAGAGCATTGCATACAAACATTTTGTAAATTTCACTGTTACTTTAACATTGTTCTGGTAATCTAGGGTTCTGCATGCTTTAATGTCTATGGCATCATGATGACAATAAGTATCTACAAGAGGTGCTATAAGTTTTGGTTGCAATTTGAGTAAAGCAGCTACTTCAATGGGTAATGTGACAATGCTGTTATGCATATTACTTTTGTGCTTCTCAGGGTAGTTGCCAATCCTGTTTATAATAGCACTTTGCAAATCTGAATTTGCAAGTGTTTGTTCTTCATTTTCTACTATATACAACAAGGCTTTATTCACATTCAGCTCTTCATCTATATTTGCTAGTTGCGGTGGGATTATGTGAACTTGGTTTCTGTAAATAAAAACCTGGAACAAATACATAATTAAATTGATAAACCATTACCAATTTAGTAATTGATAAGGAATGCTCAAAGACTGTAAAATCTATTGTTTAAATGTTGAATACTCTGATTTTCACTTAAAATAAATATTTTTGCTGAAAGTTTATGGAACCTGGTGGTGTTAGCATAGGTATAAAGGTCTCTTTAAAGGTGCTCTTTGTTTCTTTAAATTTTACCACTTTGTAATGAGTAGATAAACCAACTGTATATTTTATGTTATTTACTTACTACAAGTTGATCTGGATCACATAAAGGGATTTTAAAGTCTTAGTATAATGTGTAAAAATATTGGCATCCCTTTTTTATGCACTTTTAGGTTAGTGTATGTTTTTGTCCAAATAGAATCACCACCATTATTTTGATTTTATTCTCTTACCCTATTTTGTGTACTGTCAGGTTTGGCCCAGGTAGGTAGATACTCAGCTGCTTCTATGAGAAGAAACTCCCCATCACTGTCAGTGACTTGAATAATAATATTGGTAAATTTTTTTGTCAACTCCATCAGCATATAGACAACAAACCATTCATCTTCAATATTATCTCCAAAAGTTAAAGTGCAGTCGAGATGAAATGGGTCTGTAAGTAGTAAAGTAAATAGGTTTATTTATTTTGTCAGAACATAAGGAGATATACATATAAAATAAACCTTAAACTATGAGGACATCTGTCCGGACAGATGATGCAGCAATGGTTTTCTGTGGAGACCATACTGTGCATGCAATACAGAAAAATAAAACAAATAATAAACAAAAATTAGTAAAAAAGTAACTAATGTGAATCTAAGTAAATAAACTCATACCTACAGTTTGATTACCAATTGGCCTATTTATACTCTCAGACAAAATAACCTTCCTCTTGAGTTATTAACTGTGTAGTGTGTAGAAGGAGGTTAGGAGAGTTTTGAAATTTGTTAAAAACATTTAGAGCATACCTTGATAATTTGTGATCAGCATGGGCATATTTACCCTGAATTCATCTCTGTGCCAAATATACTCTTGTGATAAAGCTATACCAGCAGTGTTTATCTCGTTGCATAGTTGTTGCCAAGATTCTGAATCAGTTAGAGCCGGTGCGAAAATACGGCATTGTAATGTATCTTCACTGCAAGGTTCGGATTCAAAATGTTTTACTTTATTATTGGACATTTTCAACTATTTACATTCACGCACCTAAAGATAATTTCTCACGTTTGCTCACAGGTGCGGTTGTTTGGTGTAATTAAAATTTTAACTCGTACGAAGACGAAGGTACGAAGGTCTAGAACTTCAACTTCTTTTTTTATGGCACTGCTTGCTTTTCGCAAAGTAAGAAAAAGCGACATAACGTTAAAAGTACATAGTAGGTATGAAGACATAATCAGTAAGGTGGCCACGCGAAAAAAAAAAAAAGAAAAAAATACAGTATTTTGCAGGTCGTCATCCCATCTGATGGGATGACGACCTGCGAAAGACTGCAGACTCTGGATCCGTCAAACTGAATACCTTCTGGGCGCCATGGCGCTCATTATCGAAATGGCCAACTTGGTATATAAGTTATGTTATGCTTAGCTTTGGACAGATTATGCTGTATGGATTGTCCAGCATTATTTAATTAGATCAGTTAAGCTTCCCAGTGGGAACTGTAGGTAGGTACGTAGTTCTGATCCATAGCCTATGTGCAGCAATGGACTGACAGGCGGATGATGACGAAAATCATTTAATACTCGAAAATATTTTAGACAATATGATTTGTGTATTTTATCTGTTTTTTTTTTATTTCACTGGACTGCGTTCAGAACCTACGCTCGCAAAAAAGGTCAGTGACCTTGAGATCAAAGGTCAATGACCTTGACCTTGAAAAAAAACCATTAATTTTTTGCGTCCCGTAAACTCCAATATTAGACCCGATTTAGCTAGGGTAGGTATTTGAGGTTTATCGTATCATTCACATATCCTATCATAATACAAGTAGGTACCTACCTACTTACCTATTGGAAGAAAATATAAAATGTCTTTTAAAAATATACCTAATGTAGGTAGGTACCTATTTGCATACCTAATGAGTATAGGTACCCAAAGTCTCACAAAATTAGGTAACAGCATTGTAGAGGAACTACATCAATAAATATATATGATTGAGGAGATGAAAACGAACAGACACCCTGCACAAATATCTGCAGATCATACAATATTTGTCCCGAGGCGGGAATCGAACCCGCAACCTACTGCGTCGCAGGCGGGCCTTCACCCACCGCGCCACAGATGTTGTCAATCGTCGTCAAAGGTGCCGTACCTATACTACCTATACGGTATACCTATGTATGTATTTTGTTTTTTCAAACATCAAAAAAAAATACAGAGAAAATTAAATTAATTGAGTCCAGAAACAACAGAGTCCAACATACCTACTACTACCTAATAAATTCAGTTAGTTCAATCATCATTCATATAAAATCAGAGTATAAAATGCTAGCTAACTTTAATTTCGGAACAGTAAATATTGTACATTATGGTTACTTTTGACGCTACAAGGTTTCTTTTTAGCCCTGGTTTGGTTACTTTTGATTTGACTCGACTCGGCTGGTAACACTTTGTGTTCCTTTCCTTTCCTTCAATTATTTATTTATTTAATTCTGTCTTGTCTGTCTGTTCATCTGTTTGTTTGCTTCGCTATATCACCACTCACAAACAATTTCTTGCATTCATAAGAAAAATCCTTGCTCTATCGAGAATTTTTACCAGTTACATCTTGGAAACAATTAAAATAGGTATAATTCTAATGTCTGGCTTATCTTTTATTGGTGAATATACCTCTGACTCGGATACAGAGTCAGATTACCAAGTAAAGAAAAGGTGTATTTTCATTGTTGATTTCTATCCATCGCATTCTTCAAAAATACCCTTTGCGGCCCATTATAACAGGTATCTTCCATAGCGAACTAGTACACATTCAAAAGGCGTATTCATTTCAGATCCAAACTTCCGACTCCTGATTTGAGTGGAGTATCTGTTGTTGTTTCTGAACCACATGTGGACGACCCCTTGAAGCACAGTGGTCGTACTCGTTCTTTTCCACATGTGAGAGGTAACTGGGCCACTTATGTTTATGTAAAATGTAAGTTTTTATATTTCAAGGTCATATGATATAAATAGCTGTTGTTAGGTATTTAGACAACTACTATCTATCTACTCTTTTTTTTTTTTCAGATTCTCAACAAGATTTTTTATTGAAACTTACTGAGAAACTGGAGAAAGTGTTGCTCTCTGAGAATAAATCTTGGCAAAGATGCAGTGATGTGCATATTAGTTTGTCAAAAACATTCACACTCTCATATCATTTGATTGTACCATTTACAAATAATTTGCAAAGTGTATTATTAGGCATAGAAAGGTATGGTTATCTCTAAATATTTAAATGCAGAAATTATTTTAGCACGTTCTGTGTGGTTTTACATTTAAATGTTTTGTTTTCAGTTTTGAGTTGGAATTTTCTGGTATAAAAGTTTACTGCAATGAAGAAAAAAGCAGGACATTCATAGCATTGGCCGTGGATCATTTCTCTCAAAGAAACCTGTTCTCTCTCTCACAGCAAATAGATGGAATTCTAACTGAATACAAATTGCCTAAGTTTTATGAAGTAAGCTATTTTATTACTAATGTACTGGTACTATGATTGTCCAATGTTACAAAACAGATCGAGATATGAGTTTTTTTGTAACATCTGTCTATCACAGAAAGTTAATGCGTAGCTTGTCAAATAAAATTATGTATTGGTGTTTGTTTCAGGATCCATCATTTCATATGAGTATATTTTGGATCACAGGTGATAAAAGCTCTGAGGTAAACAAGATTTTAAATGAATTAAACATTATTCTGTTAAGTTACACTGATAATAAGATTGACTTAGTCAAGACAGTTTATTGCAAGAGTGGAAATAAGTTCTTCCAGTATCAACTGCTGTAAAATGGCTGGTAATTATGTTTATAACAATCAGAATTTACAAACTGCTGATGGTAAAATGAAAAGAGTTTACATAAATCCAAATTTCAATAGGCAAAACAATTTCCAAACATCAAACAAAATGTATGTAAATCCAAATTTTCCACAAGTTGCCCCAAATATGTATAATGTACAACATTCTAAAGAGCCTGCTAACTCAGCCAAGATTCATGTAAACCCTAATTTTATAAGAAATGTGAATGCGCATCTTTCTATAGCATCAAATGATTCAGCATACAATGTACCTGTTTGTTCACCTACCACATCATCATTCAAAGAATTAAACACTGTAACTGAGGCTAGTTCAAAACCAACAATGCATGTTGCAAAGTCTAGATATTGTTTAGTAAGGCAAAAAGATAATCCAGTAAAACCTATGGTTACCACCACACAACCTGCAAAAGCAACTGTGAGAGTCAGCAAGTATAAATCAGTTTCATTAAATGTTGTAAAGAACATTATTGCTTCTGCAAAGCCCACTAAAAGCACAGTAGAGACAGCACTCGCAGAAAATTCAGTTTTAAAAACTGTTTGTAATGATGGCTCCAGATATAAATTTGTCAAACCTAGTACTTATAACGGGATTAACCCTGAAAAAAGACCCACAAAGTTGGCTAGAAGGAGCTCGCTACTAAACAAATCTATTTCTAGATCTCCAAAATTAAATACTAAGTTGAAGAAGAATAATATACCTTGCCCTCTGTTTAAAAAATATGGTACATGTTTGAGAAAACATAAGGGGAGGTGTGAATACTTACATGACAAAAAACATGTGTCTATCTGTCGTAAATTTCTGAAGGGTGTTTGCCACGACGCAAATTGTCTACTTTCACATGATCTAACTGATAAGAAAATGCCTACTTGTTATTTTTATCTGCAAGGTGCATGTACAAAACTGAACTGCCCATACCTTCATGTTAAACTAAATGAAAAAACTAAGATATGCCAGGACTTTTTGAAAGGATACTGTGAGAAGGGAGACAAATGCCTTTTTCGTCATGTTTGTGTTTCTCAAGGATCAAAATCAAATAAAACTTCATTGAGAAAGCAGTTGCCTTACCCCACAGGTAGTAAATCTAATAATGTAGAAAAGGTAAAAATCCGCAAGAAATCATATAATATTCGAGACAAAGAACAATTTAAATCAAATAAAATTGATGTGCACCAAATAGAACAAAGATATTTTAAAGAAGTTCTATTGGAAGATAAAAGTTCTAGTGAAAAAAGTAATTCAATAAAACCTAACAGAATAAAATTAGGGACCTTGCCATCCTTCATACAACTTTAAATTAAGTTTATTATAAATATATTTCAATATGGATTAGTTGTTAAATCCTCTTTTGGTGATAATTTTCGTACTTATTTTATTAATAAAAACATGTATTTGACAAATTTGTTTATTTCTACACACCTAAATACACAAAGAGAATGTTTAAAAAATTTTGGAACCTTGGAAAGAGACTAGCCATACACAAAAAAATCAATTTACTAAACAGAAGAAACATTTTGTCTGAACTAAAACAGTTTTTTTTATTGAATCAAAGGTCATTTACATAATTCTGGATAAATGCCACTAAAAGAAGTATTTTTTTTTTAAACATTTAAATGACTGATTAAGATCAATAAATTGAAAATTACCTGAACCATTTTGGCATTTTACTACTTTTAGATGTAGAGGGTTTATTTACATTTTGAGAACTATCTGATTCATCCAGTTTTCTTCTACAGGGTGCTCTGTAACCAAATTTAACACTAATTCAATTAACTTTAGTTTCAAAGCAATTTTAAGAGTGATCTAAGATAACTAACCTGTATTTTGAAGCTAATAGACTGGCAGCTTCACTCGATGTTAATTTTGTAAAGACATCATCCCTGAGATATCCATGAATTCCATCTTCTACCCATTTAAAGTGCATACGAACACAAGGAACAAACCCTGCTTCTTGTAATGTTGTTTGAAGGCTAAGAGCCTCTTTCACTGGTGTTGTAACTGTAACAATACATTCCCAATATTTTGTACTCATTTGTGTTTTATAAAAATTATTACAATATTTTTAACACCTACAGATGTCAAAATCTATCTCCGGTGTCTTCAAATACATCTTAACAAAGTTCTTCAAATCTTGAATAGTGTTCGTTGGTTCAAAAACCCCTTGCAGAATGATGCCATCAGGAAATTGTATTCTGACAACAGCATGCTTAAACATACTGAGCTTTTGATTAGATGTCTGGAACAAAAATAAGTTCAATCAGCAAAAAAAGTAAAAAGGTCATCAGAATCAATATCAACTAAAAGGACAAAGAAGGTATTCACAGAACGAATTAGAAAGTACCTGTTTTTGAAGTTTTTCTTTCTCAGTTGAAGTTATTAATGGCGTATTTTCTAATGAAATACGCTTTTGCTGCAAATCATGATACATTTTTCTAACTTCCTCAATGGACAACTCATAGAATTCATCAGGCAGGTCCTCTATTTCACCTTCTCTTTCATTTGGTTGCAAATATGCAAGCGCCTTTTGTGCGCCCAACTAAGGAAAAAAAATATCAGTTTCACACCACCAAAAATCTTCAATATTAATAAATTGAATAAAGACAAATAACTTACAAATGTGACCTCCTTTTCAATATTTAGCCGCCTCTCTAAGTCTTCTTTAGACAAAGAAATGTCTGAGGATGATTCTTCAATTTTAATATTTTCCTTTTTTCTTTTTTCAGTATCTTCTTCTATCTTCCTCCATTTATCATTTATATTTTCTAGGCTTTCTGATGTTTTTTCTGAGAGAAAAGGCTCTACCTCATCCTTAATCTCAATTTTTGGGTTATTTATATTATGTTTGATTAAAGCTACTGGATCAAAAGCTTTTGAACTCCCTGATGGTCCTGCATTAAGTTTGTTTGATGAATCTTTATCAGAACCTTGAGCTGTAGTCTCAGAAGTTCGCCGGTACACTGTAGATACATTTGCTTGTCTGAAAATTATTACACTATAGTACACCTCTTCAACTTTTATTTGGTTACCTCATATCTAAATGAAACTTACTTAACTTCCTCTGCTTTGTCCAACAATCTGAGTATAGCTCTGCCTTTAATAAGACCTAATTGTCTGAGAGTTTTATCCCTCAGAGCTAGCAGACCTGTTACTTCTTGCCGCATATATAGGATAGCTGGATTCTGAATTGATTCTAACTCAGATGGGGCTAATGATGCCACCAGATCATACAATGCTGTGTTAGGCAGGAAGTCGGCAGTTCTTCTTTCACCTAAAACAATGTTTAGTACACTCTACTGAAAATGTATAATGTAAGGAAAGATACATAGGTATATCTATATGAAGATTAGGACCTCAGAACTTACCATCTTCCAACAATAGTCCAATAGTGACTATAGTTTCCTGTCTTTTATGTTCAGTTTCAACCATTTCAACTGTTGCTTTGTTAGGCAAGTTAGAAAATCGAATAGTTGTGGTCAAATCGAGGATACGATTGTGATGTTTTAAATCGTAATCTGAGGGTTGAAATCCTTGTTTGTGACAAGTATCCTCCAAAATCTGTCAAATAAAAGAACCCTTTTTATTATATCCCATGATTTTGTAGAAAATTACATAAAATCTCATCCACATAGTGTGTCCAAATTTCAGGTAGGTAGGTGAGAGGAGAAACCTAGATAATAGTTGTGATATATATCTGTGATATATACCTCTTGAACTCGATGTAAAATATGTTATTTGATTATGTACCTGTAAAATGCTGGTATCCATAGAACAATGAATCGTTTGTCGTCTGCCATTGGGAGCGAGCACTATAATATCTTTAGACATCGTAGAAGTTTTCATAAACGAATGGAGAACTGAAAAAACACAGAGTCATCAAAGATTAACCGTCGTCGTCGATCCTCCCGCAGTCGTTGAATTGAAAGTTATTCTGGATAAACAAACCAACACCGACGGACGGTTTCTTTCCCTTGATAAAACTATACGTATTGTTTATTTAGGGGAAGAATATTGGGAGTTTATATTCCTTGAATAAACAGGATCAGTAAGGGCTTAGAAACAGGAACCGGCAAACAAAATATTTACATACATACACTTACTTTTTTAGTTTTACTTTTACACTATGTTTTGAAACTTTTCCTCAGAAAAACGATTGTCTATGATCGTTTTTCTGAGAACTTTTCTTTCTCGCTTTTTGCATGTCATAACTATTGACATTATGACTAGACAATTACAATTAGCAACTGTGTGACAATGACAATATAAAGACGAGGTTATTTTCACGTTAAATCTGAATTAACCCAACTCGTGGACGGAGGAAATCACGTTTTTAAGGCTATGCACAATACATAAAAGTGTTTAGGCTCGCCGATACCAGCTAGCCTAGATTAGAGGGAGTCTATACCAAAACTCAATAAAACAACTGCTAAAATTGTGGTTTCTTCCCAAGACCCGGTGTCATGCCTCGAGCGCCATATTTTTATCTGTCGCTCTATCATGATTGCCAGATACGGGGAGGCTCCACTTCAGTTGTCAGTGTCATTTTGACAGAACCAAAGACAGAAGGGGTCTATATCTCTATGGTAACAGAACCCTTTCCAACGACTATAATTTCACCAGGCTACCCAAAACACCAACTGCGTCTTTACGGCCTACCTGACATGCGGCCGTCCGCGGACGCGTCTTAGCCACCACGACCACATAATATGGTAGGTACCTAGAATAACTAAGTTGTTGACCACCTTGATACTTAGCCACTTACACAAAACTAAGACCAGACCGATCCACACCGTCTTGTCGGAGAAATAGCCTCCGCCATGCCAGCCCGATGAACAGCCACTCTCAGCCCGGAGAAATAGCCAACAAAAATCTCGCTAGCCTGGCTTAACTAGCTGGTACGATTTGGGATCGCAATTGACTCGATGATACTCACCTTGGAGCATCCACGCTCCTCGCAATCACCACAGACAGTGCTGAAATGCACAAAGACCCAAAATTACACAAAATCGCTCGTCCAACCTGACAATAAATAAACCTTCCGAGATCAACGCACGGATCAGTCAGACACAAGTTGGCCCCGCCGCACGCACGTTACCGCAGCACAGACACCCTGCCGACACCTCCATCCACAAACTAAGAACATTGCTAGCCTCAGCCCGCGATACGTTGAAGGTTAAAACATCAACATACAATAACCACACTCAACTTATTTGCCATCCACAACGCTCCATTTCGTGAGAACGGCCCTAGTATAGGCCCCACTCATGTGCAGACAACTAGGAAACAACCAGTGATAGTTACCGACCACAGATGAGATCCGCGGTGGTACTACCAGAGAGATGAGAGGACCCGAAACAAAAACACATCAGTTATCCATAAGCCAACACTGAATTAATCAGACTAGACTCACAAGATGGAACTATCTCCATAAACAAACAACATCTGATCACTGTTTAGAGACAACACAAAATTTTACGATGCACACACCAGCTCTGCCATGCAACACTATATGCATGTGCGACACCACACTCAATATGCCCAACCACACCAGTCCAGCCAGATGGAGGACTAATCTTGGGTGTAGGGACCCAAGATGCCAACACGACTCTTCCATGCAACACCGTATGCATGTAGAGCCAATATTGAGACACCGTACTCAATATGCCAGCCCACACTTGTCCAGTCAGACATCACCGTTTATGTCTGGAGGACTAATCTTAGGTGTAGGAACCCAAGATGCCAACACGACTCTGCCATGCAACACCGTATGCATGTAGAGCCAATATTGAGACACCGTTCTCAATATGCCCTTGTACCACCATGTACAACCCACTAAGTCCAAGAAACCGAGGACTAACTAAAAACAACAACCCTGATTGTATAGAAACAGAATGAAACCATGTGAACAAGAGAAAACAACAAAACACATCAAAAGCTATAGTAGAATACAACACAAGAAAGTCCAGAGTAAACAACAAAACACATCTAAAGCTATATTAGAAAGTAAACGACAACATAATAAATCACACAGCATGATCATCTGTGTTTGCAGGTAACTATACTGTTAGGTAGGTATGAGAAGGAAGGTATTTTTGTTTATACTTACTTCACTCCTCAACATCAATATCAAGTCTGTAATTTTCTTGTTTATTTTAGTAACACGTGCAACATAACATTACACAATTCTGAATGAGTACCTAACTGAACAGATACATGAAGTTACGAGGGGCGGCTGATAAGTTCGCGACCTAAGGTACTTAAAAATTACCTACCGTCTTATTACTGATATCACTTATTGCGAGGTTCAGTGGTATATCAGGCTACCCTCATTTTATTTTTTAAAAAAATAACTCAATATTTTGTGGAACATCGAACAACATCATGTCAGCCGATTCTACGAATTCTCGCAATTTCGAACACCGTGCCGTAATAAAGTACCTTGTAAAAAAGGGAAAAACGTCGAAAGACATTTTTGAAGAGATGTCTTCTGTTCTTCAGGATTCTGGGCTTTCATACACGATGGTTAAAAATGGGTAGGTACGTTAATTTCAACAAGGTCGAGGAAGCTGCGAAGGCGACCCCCGCCCGGGACGTCCAAAAACGGTAGTGACTGAAGAAAATGTTAAAAAAGTCAAAAAATTGGTACTGGCCGATCGAAGAATTAAATTGTGGCAGACAGCAGAAGAGTTGCAGATCAGCAAGAGAGGGTTGGAGAAATTTTCCATCAACATTTAAATTTGAAAAAAAATTGTGCTCGCTGGGTAACGAAATTGCTTACGCCACTTGACAGAGATCGACGACTCAGACTTGCATGGATTTTTTGGAGTTAGCCGGCGAAAATTTGGACGCAATTTGCGATCGCATCGTGACCATTGATGAAACATGGGTTCGCCAGTATGATCCGGAGTCCAAAAAATAGTCCATGCAATGGATGAAAAAAGGAGAAAGGGCGTCGAGAAATTTAAGGTGGAAAAGTCAGCCTCAAAGCTTATGGCGACTGTTTTCTGGGATAGCGAAGGCATTTTACTAATTGATTACCTACCTAAAGGAACTACGATGATTGGCCAGTATTATGCAAATTTATTGGTTCAGACTGGTCTCGCTATTCTTAAGAGACGCGGGAAGTTACCGCGTGGAGTGCTCTTTTTGCAGGACAACGCGCTTGTCAACCCGGTGCGCGTTGCGAGGCAGCCCCTACGAGACACCGGCTTTTCTGAAATAGACCATCCTCCCTAAAGTCTAGACCTTGCTCCTAGTGACTTTTTCCTTTTTTCCAATTTGAAAAAGGACTTACGGACCGGAGATTTTCAGGTGACAATGAAATGATAACCGCCGTAAATACACATTTTGAAGACCAAGACAAAAAATATTTTTTTGTTGGTTCAAAAGCATTATACTCCAGATGTGAGAAGTGTATATCACTTGAGGGAGATTATATTGAGAAATAAAAAATATAAAACTTGACAATTCGTTTTTTTAGTACCTTAGGTCGCGGACTTATCAGCCGCCCCTCGTAACACAGTAGAACAGCAACTTAATACAAAGTGTTGGGTATTTCATAATCAACAGAAAAATTATTTTATTGTTTCATTCTCTTTTTTTTTTATAAAAATAAACACTTACTTCAAATCCCAAACCAACAATGTTGGTTGATGTGGCCTATCTTAATCAACAGGCACCCTTCATTCTCTTACCGACCATGTAAAGTTGATTTTTTATGACATCCCATCATCGGGCTCCATTTTGTATTGCAGCAACATGGATGTCCTTGTTCACCTCAATGCTCAATGTAGCTTCATCACACTGTATGGCATTCTCCATCTTGACAGAAATCTGAAAACAATAAATCACAGCAGAAAGATGCAACATAGATGCCCTCTCCCACCTCGGTACATCAAAGTTTACATTTAGGGGCACATTATCACCAGCTATGCCTCATAGGGTCACATTGAACTGCTTTGATCAAGTATTGAATCACCTACTTGTGACTTTGTTGAACCAAGAAAGTTTAGTTTCTTTCTAAGATTTTTCTTCAGTTTGGGTTAATTAAATGTAGGTATGGTCACATCAAATTAATTAACTTGAACTGCTTGCAAAGTTAACATGCTACCTTTAGTACCTTGGTATGTACAAATCAATTGAGCGTTAACAAAACCAATAATTTTAATGTGGAACGATCAGACCTTACCATCACATCTATTACAAACCCTTGCAGAACCGAAAATCCATAGCGCTTGCTATTACCAGAGGATACTAGGGATCGTGATATTTCCTGTACGTTTAACGGTGCAGAATTATCCTTTTTGCCGCGTCGCGGTTCATTTCCGATTAGCAAGCCATTGGACGCCATTTTGATGTGAAACCTTTTCCTTTTCCAAGAATACTCTTTTTGGAAAACCATGTGGGCGTGAAGACATGGGTTACATCCCACTTCTGATTTAGGCTCGCCGATACCAGCTAGCCTAGATTAGAGGGAGTCTATACCAAAACTCAATAAAACAACTGCTAAAATTGTGGTTTCTTCCCAAGACCCGGTGTCATGCCTCGAGCGCCATATTTTTATCTGTCGCTCTATCATGATTGCCAGATACGGGGAGGCTCCACTTCAGTTGTCAGTGTCATTTTGACAGAACCAAAGACAGAAGGGGTCTATATCTCTATGGTAACAGAACCCTTTCCAACGACTATAATTTCACCAGGCTACCCAAAACACCAACTGCGTCTTTAAGTACATACTGTAGAGTCTGTACAAAAAGAGAACCGTCGTGGCGTTAGGGTGAACCTTAGATTATAGAGGAATATAGATCTGGCATAAACATCTATACGAACTTGTTACGAACAGTTAGTTATAGAAGTGTGATGTATTTCGACAGCAGAGTTACTTACATATCGGCATCTCTTTTTGACTAATGAAGATAATCATGAGTAAAAAAGGACAACAGCAGTTTGATCATGACTGAAAATGGCAACATTGTTTTGGTGACGTCACAAAATACCTCACCCCTCACCCCCTGTGGCCGGTCGCCATGTTTAGTCGCAGTCAACAACAAGTACATCAGTTGTCATCCGGACTTGTTTTTATTCGAAAATGAAGGAAATTTAGAGTTAATAGGCGATAATTATGCTTTTTTATAGTGTGCAAACTTGGAGAATAATGTATTTTATAAGTGTATGTGCAGAGTGTTTGGCTGTCGCATGAAAATCAACAAAAAACATCAAAATATAACGTTGCATGGGAAAGGTACCGAATTCATTCAAAATTTCTTACATTTTCTATTATTTTCAAACATTTTGCTGTTTGTGGGAAAGTTTATAAAGATCCGCTTGCTTTTCTTTATTCATTCAATGTTTTACTATGAATATTATGTGATTTTAGGAGAAAATTATTCGTCATAGTAAATAGAGTTAGGGTTCGGTATTTTCAAAACATCGATTATCGATAACGAATTATTTCATCGACGCAGTACCAATAACACAAAAATAAAAGTAAATCCTTTACAGCAGCGTCAGCAACTTTGAACCAAGCTAACCAAGATTCAAAGGTGTGGTGCCAGGGACAGAATTTTTG
Organism: Eupithecia pulchellata; assembly: GCA_963931895.1. Taxonomy (NCBI): domain Eukaryota; kingdom Metazoa; phylum Arthropoda; class Insecta; order Lepidoptera; family Geometridae; genus Eupithecia; species Eupithecia pulchellata. Next base: position 7,128,394 of record OZ007535.1, read on the forward strand.
GTTGGGGTGGAGTTTACGGGACGCAGGACTTAGAAAATTTTCGACGAATTTTTTTATGTATATATAACATGTATTTTTTTTGGCTACGTAAATAGGGTCACTATGGGTGCAACTTTGGTTCAGGTGATCCACCCCAAAGTTCAATGACCTCGGCGCTAGAGGTCAAAGTATGTCGTTCAGTTTCAAGGCGAAAGACTTAGAAAAATTTCGAAAGATGTTTTTAGGCATATTATAACAAATGTTTTTTCTTGTGGCATCGTTAAGAGGGTCACTAGGGGTGCAACTTTGGTTCAGCGGTTTGACCCCAAAGTTCAATGACCTCGGTGCTAGAGGTCAAAGTGTGTCGTTAAATATGGATGCAGAAACAATATAAAAACTTTACAGAGCATTCCGGGAAGAGTTGATTAGATTCAATTTGAGTGGCGGATCCGACACAGAGTTCCCCGACTCCACGTGGTCTTGTGCGTGGAGCCCCTAGAGTGTAGGTATATAATAAGCCGGAGGCGCGAAGGGAGTGCAGCCTCCGCCAGCCGTAACAAGGGACAGGCACAGTGTGCCTGTCCCTTGTTACGCAATGGCGGAGAGGCTGCACTGCACTTCCCGCAGCGCAGGAGCTATCGCGATCGCGATGCAATAAAAAAAAAACATGAAGAAATACCCCGACACATAGAATTCCAAAAATACAAAAAGGTCTAACTTTGTATTTGAAACTGATTTATTTAACTTACCTGTATACTCCAGCTTAGGTAAACTAACGTTTTTACAATAAAGGTCAGTGACCTTGTGTTCGAAAATGATTGATTTAACTTTCCGGCGTCGACTCCAGCAAAAACCAACGTTTTTACAAAAAAGGTCAGTTTTTGATGGAATGGGCTTGATAGGTCAGTGATTGTCTAAGACTCTTCCACACACGCCATCAAGGTACAAGCTGCAGAAACTGGCAGTCCACACGAAACTTACCTTGGGCCGAGCGCGGCAACCTAAATAATTGTCTTATATGAACATATTAGTATTAGTACTGAATATAGAGGATATTCATTGAATTGAGTGCCAGCCAAAGCTTGGGGAAGTTGTAGTGTTAATATTAACTGAATTGAGCTGTACTGTACGTAGTAAATAGCGTTTTTTATTGAACTTGATGAAATCTATTGTAGTATCCCGTTTTTAGACGATAGGACGGAGGGTAATATAATGCTAATGACCCGTTACGGCCGTTACGGATCACCAAGGTATAGAAACTTAAATAAAACTGAACAGAGCTTAAAGATAGGTACTTATTCTTCTACTTACTAATATTCGAAAATTTAGAATTCAACTCCGTGCAACTCAATTACTTACTTATCGATATTCAATGTTAAAATACGCGCAACTCTACAGCAGGCCGCCATCTTTGTGCCAGACTAACTTTAGGTATGCACGTAGGTATTTCAGGTCTATATATTCGTTCGTCTGAGGGGTGAACTAACATTAAGATTTTTATATGGCAACCCAATCGATGTGTCATCTGTCTCATCACGCAACTGTCATAAGCCAACTTCGACTCGATAAATTATTGTTGATCTTGTTTTTGTGTAAATTATTGCATAATTATGTCGAAAAGAGGAAAAACGTTACGCAGCACGGTGAGGCAAATAATATATAACGTTATACAGTTTTGACAACGCGAAAAAGCGTCAAAAAGCCCAATCATCCATCGACCTGAACAAAGCTACGGAACGAGTAGCCGCAATGACTGGTATGTAATAGCTTTCTTGTGGTATTTTTTGGACTGTACATTGATTTCTTATACTAAATATACAGTGTCTTTAGTGTTTTATGTGTGATTAGCGTAAATGGAAATACTATATTAGGTAAAAATCATTCTAGTCTCAGCTGACCTATTTTTGTAGTGTGCGACTAACACATATTGATACTTTGCGTTTTTAAATATAAAACTGATTATTTACATTTTATGTTGCAGGTAGAGTAGAGACACTGTGTCTAAAATTAAAAAAGAAGGTGCTGTAAATAGAGGTGTGTGGTGCACTCCAGGGAAAAAACGCAAAGGCCGGCCCAAGACAATAATTCTGGACGATTTTGACGAATGTGCCATACGGAGCAAAATTCAACAATTTTATACTGTTCGAAAAGAGGTACCGACTCTAAGGAAGCTACATAGAGTACTAAAAGAAGACAAATTTTGGTGGTGGAATTTCTAGTCTGCTGAGTGTTTTGAAAGAAATGGGATATCAATATAAATAATGTCAGTCAAAACGAAAAATACTTATAGAGCGGCATGATATTGTGGTTTGGCGTGCCAAATATTTGCGGACCATGAAGCGATTGAGAGAAACAAAAAAAACAATTGTTTATGTAGATGAGACATACATCCATACTGCGCATGAAAAATTAAAAAAAAAAAAATTTAAAATTAAAATTAATCGTAAATTTTTACTGTATATTAAGATAATATTAATAAAATCATAAAATGTCTCCATGTTTTATTTTTTAAGTCCGTAATTAATAATGTTGATTAAAGCCAGCACTTAAACCAAAGTAGAATCATGCATTTATTTTTGGCTCATCAGATCACAGTCATCACATCACAATAACACCTGTGTTGTGCTATGGTAGCCGATTTTAATCAGCATTATGCGAAGATACATACCAACCTACCTACTTAATAGCAAGTGAATGTTTTTAAACTTACGCGATCTGAACACATAATGATTAGTAATTAACGAGTATTTATCCTTTTTTTTTACGCGATAAATACCCGATAATTACTAATCAGAACACTAATAGCAAGTATAAAAAAAAATATACCTACAGATGACAACAGTTGGTGTGATTTCTTTCTACCAAGTATCAAAAACTTTTAGTCGCACTGGCAATGACAGAGCAGTGTTGTCAACGCAACAAAAGTAGTAAATTAGCACACGCGCGACCTCAATTCCTACGACGGTTCTCTTTTTGAACAGACTCTAGCCTCTATTTATATTTGCTTATACCATGATTCGGTGTACACTGAGCATTCAGGTTTTGTCATCTTTGAATTCAGCTACGTTTTAACACGATGCAGTGTATAAAATACCTCTATAATTATGTAGATTGCTTGTAGTGCAAGGTTGTGCCAAGGAAATAATCAGACCTCGGTGGCGCGGTTGGCAAAGGTCCGCCTGCGACGCAGGAGGTTGCGGGTTCGATTTCCGCCTCCGGACAAATATTTGTTCACGGTGTTCTGATCGTTTTCTATGTAGTAAGTACCCATAACACAAACTCTGCTTACCTTTGGGCTAGATACTGCTGTGTGAATTGTCCATCATTATTTACTGCTTTATTTGTTGCGGGGAAGTAAATGTTCTTCACTTCTTTTATTTCAATAAAATCTAGCTTTCCGAGATATTATCTGGTCATTGGTCATATTCTTGTCCTGCCATTTTTAAAGCCACGGTCGGCTTCTTGATTAAAATTACATAATATATGAATCTTAGAACTGGCAGAAATTGAGAAAAATAAGCTTTAGGTACAGGCAGGTACCTAAACGAGCAACAGTAAAAATATAAGAAAATTTATATTTACTTAGCTAAAACCTTACTTAGGTAATATTATGTTTGTTTTCAAAATACCTAGTCAAAACTGTTAGAAAGTGGAGAAGTATTTTCTCTCGAACATGACAACACTAATAGTTAATTTTGTATGCTTGCAACTCTGTGTAAAACGTCACTGTTATATCTTCTGTTCGTTGATTGTAATCTGTCAAGGTTGTCACCACCATGTTGTATTGTTTGTTCCTGTGTAACTTGAATATATAATTATCCCTGCAATCGAAGCATTGCCTGTGTCTATTCTGCTGGTGAATAAATGCAGTATAAGAATACCAAAGGCTTATGGACATTTTATTTTCTACACTGCCGGCTGATCCTATCATCTTCCACTCCAAACTTCTTCAGACACACTCACTCACTTTCCATCAGGTTATGGACCCAGAGAAAATCAACGGCGTGTGAAATTATATTTATAGAAGATGTCTCAAGAAGCCCCTCTTGATGCGCAGATGCAAAATGTGAATTTGGGTTTGGGTTTGAACATGAATTTTCCCAAACTGGAAGGGATTGCAAATTACACTTCATGGAAGTTTATTGTCAAAATGTTTTTGACTTTGGATGGTGTGTGGGACTGTGTTGCCGGCAACGACAACGACGTACAACGTAACCAGCGTGCGCTGGCGCGCATCTGTTTGACAATAGATAGCGGCCTGCATCAATATGTGCGCACGGCACAGACAGCAAAAGAAGCTTGGGACAAACTTGCGTCAGTCTTCGAGGATAAGGGCCTTTACCGACGTGTCTTGCTTCTTCGACAGCTGCACAGAGTAAACTTAAATGACTACAGCAGTATGTCACAGTACATCGCAGCAGTCATGACACTTGTTCAGCAGCTGGCAGACATCGGAAGGATTGTTGAAGACGGAGAGGTAGCAGAAATTCTGCTCAGCGGCCTATCGGGGGACTATGACGTTCTCGTGTCCAGCTTGGAGACGGCGTGCATTAGCCGGGAGCTGTCTAGTGAATTGGTGCGTTCGCGTCTACTACAGGAGGAGCATAGGAAGAATGGTTCTTCTTCGGATCCAGTTGTTGTTTCTAATGCGGCCTATGTTACTGGCAAGAAGTTTGTTGTGTGTCATTATTGTAAAAAGCCAGGACATATAAAATCAAAGTGTTTCAAGTTAAAACGGAATAAAAATAGTGCTGAAGAAAAGACACTTATAGTGACAGAAACTGCATTGGCTGCTCAACATGATTGGATTGTGGACTCAGGATGCACAGCACATATGTGTAACAATAAAAGTTTATTTCGGGACTTTAAAGTTATTAAAAATAAGGTTACAATAGCCAACAATGACACTTTAAACAGTGAAGGTATAGGTAATATTAAACTTTTTCATAGGAATCTAGATGTTACTGCTAATGGTGCAATGTTTGTTCCTGATTTGTCCACTAATCTCCTGTCCGTTAATCAGTTGTCTAAAGCTGGGTATACATTAGTATTTGATAGTAATGGGTGTCATTTTTACAAAAATCCAATTATTGTAGGTAATTCTATTGGAAAAGCTTCGAACCATAACGGAGTTTATAGACTCGATTGTAGGTCAGGTAATAGTTCTGAGCAGGAGCATTCTTCAGTCACTCTGAAGAATAGAGTTCAGGGTGAACAGAGTGCAATGGTAGCTACTGGGTCAGAATGTTTATGGCATAGGAGACTTGGTCATTTGAGTCACGGTGGGTTAAGTACTCTGCGGAGAAATAACCAGTTAGTGTTTCAGAGTTCTGGAAGTAATGTGGAAGAGTGCATTGCGTGCCTGCAGGGAAAACAGGTTTCAAAGCCATTCCCCCTTGAGGAGGTCAAGCGTGCTTCTCAACCGCTGGAGCTTATCCAGCCGGATGTGTGTGGACCAATGTCAGTATGTAGCTGGGAAGGTGCCAGATATATATTTACTTTGACTGATGACTACAGCAGGAAGAGTTGGGGATACCTACTTCGGAATAAATTGGAGGTAATGTCTAATTTTTGTTATTTTAAATCCCGTATTGAAAAACAAACAGGATTGTGTATTAAGGTTCTCAGGTTTGATGGAGGTGGTGAATACTGTAGCGCTTTATTTGAGGCCTATTTGAAGAAATTGGGCATTGTGCACCAGGTTACGGTGCCATATACTCCACAGCAAAATGGAGTATCAGAGTGGCTTAACAGAACCATCATGGACAAGGCACGCTGCATGCTTATGGAGGCAGGTCTTCGCCGGGAGTACTGGGGTGAGGCGGTTATGACCGCAATTTATTTTAAAAATCATTCCCCGACGTCAGCCCTTGGCGGATCTATCCCCCAGCAGGTTTGGACTGGTTCTTCACCACTGGACTACAGTCAGCTGCATGTATTTGGCTGCGTTGCGTTTGCCTTATACCTGAGCCATACTGCAATAAGGTAGAGTCGAGGTCGACTATGTATGTGTTTGTTGGGTACAGTGAAACCATTAAGGGATATAGGTTGATAGACCCCAGTTGTTGTTTCTAATGCGGCCTATGTTACTGGCAAGAAGTTTGTTGTGTGTCATTATTGTAAAAAGCCAGGACATATAAAATCAAAGTGTTTCAAGTTAAAACGGAATAAAAATAGTGCTGAAGAAAAGACACTTATAGTGACAGAAACTGCATTGGCTGCTCAACATGATTGGATTGTGGACTCAGGATGCACAGCACATATGTGTAACAATAAAAGTTTATTTCGGGACTTTAAAGTTATTAAAAATAAGGTTACAATAGCCAACAATGACACTTTAAACAGTGAAGGTATAGGTAATATTAAACTTTTTCATAGGAATCTAGATGTTACTGCTAATGGTGCAATGTTTGTTCCTGATTTGTCCACTAATCTCCTGTCCGTTAATCAGTTGTCTAAAGCTGGGTATACATTAGTATTTGATAGTAATGGGTGTCATTTTTACAAAAATCCAATTATTGTAGGTAATTCTATTGGAAAAGCTTCGAACCATAACGGAGTTTATAGACTCGATTGTAGGTCAGGTAATAGTTCTGAGCAGGAGCATTCTTCAGTCACTCTGAAGAATAGAGTTCAGGGTGAACAGAGTGCAATGGTAGCTACTGGGTCAGAATGTTTATGGCATAGGAGACTTGGTCATTTGAGTCACGGTGGGTTAAGTACTCTGCGGAGAAATAACCAGTTAGTGTTTCAGAGTTCTGGAAGTAATGTGGAAGAGTGCATTGCGTGCCTGCAGGGAAAACAGGTTTCAAAGCCATTCCCCCTTGAGGAGGTCAAGCGTGCTTCTCAACCGCTGGAGCTTATCCAGCCGGATGTGTGTGGACCAATGTCAGTATGTAGCTGGGAAGGTGCCAGATATATATTTACTTTGACTGATGACTACAGCAGGAAGAGTTGGGGATACCTACTTCGGAATAAATTGGAGGTAATGTCTAATTTTTGTTATTTTAAATCCCGTATTGAAAAACAAACAGGATTGTGTATTAAGGTTCTCAGGTTTGATGGAGGTGGTGAATACTGTAGCGCTTTATTTGAGGCCTATTTGAAGAAATTGGGCATTGTGCACCAGGTTACGGTGCCATATACTCCACAGCAAAATGGAGTATCAGAGTGGCTTAACAGAACCATCATGGACAAGGCACGCTGCATGCTTATGGAGGCAGGTCTTCGCCGGGAGTACTGGGGTGAGGCGGTTATGACCGCAATTTATTTTAAAAATCATTCCCCGACGTCAGCCCTTGGCGGATCTATCCCCCAGCAGGTTTGGACTGGTTCTTCACCACTGGACTACAGTCAGCTGCATGTATTTGGCTGCGTTGCGTTTGCCTTATACCTGAGCCATACTGCAATAAGGTAGAGTCGAGGTCGACTATGTATGTGTTTGTTGGGTACAGTGAAACCATTAAGGGATATAGGTTGATAGACCCCATGAAGCCAAGACAGATTATTTATTCTAGGAATGTGACTTTCTTAAAAGATAAGTTTATTAGGGATATGAACAATGTTTCATTTAGGGAACCGAATGAGAATATTATTTCTTATGGTTTGGACATGAATTTTCAATGCAATAATGATAATAATTCAATTCTAATATGAATAATGGAGTATTGAATAATGTTTTATTAAATGACACTATTTTTAGTGATAGAAGCAATGAAAATGAAAGTTTTTCAAATATTTGTGATAGTCAGAATGTTACTGTCATTTCAGGTCCGGACTCAGACTCTGAATACTGTACGGGCAATGAGGATACGAGCTGTACCAGTCCAGCGGCCGTGGACAGCAGCGCGTGTATTTCCGACATGTCGTCTATCGGTGGGGATGATGCCGTGGCCAGCCCAGAGGTACCTGTGGCTACCACTAGCAAACCCGTACGTAGTACGCGTGGAACAAAGCCTATAAGGTATGGAGATTATATTTTGCTAACACAAATGGAGTCGGAGCCTGTATCTTATGAGGAGGCCATATCCTCTATTGACAGTGAAGAGTGGCAGCGCTCTATGCAAAGAGAGTTCGATGCTCTCTCGGAAAATAAAGTATGGGAGCTTGTAGATCGCCCATGTGATCAGAATGTAGTTAAATGCAAGTGGGTATATAAAATTAAGAATGATACTTCAGGTACTAAGTACAAGTCAAGACTTGTTGCGCGCGGATTTTCACAAAAGTATGGAGTAGATTATGACGAAACTTTTTCGCCAGTAGTTCGCCATAGCACTTTGCGCACACTGTTCTCTATAGCTACTGAATTGAATATGTTTATAGAACATCTCGATGTAGATACAGCATTTTTAAATAGCAAATTAGATGAACATATTTATATGGAACAACCTGAAGGTTTTGTTAAAGATAAGAATAAAGTATGCCTACTGTTAAAAAGTATAATGGGCTAAAACAAGCTAGCCGTATGTGGAACATGACTGTTCATAAGTTGTTGACAGGCATAAATTTTTCGCAAAGTAAATGTGAGCCATGTGTTTACATTAAAAGGTGTAATGATTCATTAACAATTATCGCATTGTATGTTGATGATTTTTATGTTTTTTCTACTGATAGAGCCTCTATTGAAGAATTGTATGCATTACTAAAAGAATTTAATGTTAAAAATCTTGGTCCTCTTAAAAATTGTTTAGGTATGCAGGTATCTCGTGATTTGTCGAAAGGCTCATTAAAATTAAATCAGTCTCAGTACATAAAAACACTGTTGGCTCGCTATGGGATGGAAAATTGTAAACCAGTTTCCACACCCTTACCACTTAATGTAAAGCTAGAGAAGGCTGAAAAAGAAATGCTTGATGATAATGTTTATAAGTATCGAGAACTATTGGATTCCCTGATGTATCTGTGTGTATGCACTAGGCCAGACATAACTTTTGCATGCAGTCAGTTAAGCCAGTTTAGTAATAACTTTGGTAGAGAACATTGGCTTGCGGCTAAACGGATTTTGAGGTATCTTGCAGGAACCTTAAATTATTCCCTATGTTTTTATAGGTCTGGTAATTTAAACATTACTGCTTATGCCGACGCCGATTGGGCTAATAATTTAGTGGACCGAAAGTCTTATACTGGTTTTGTTATTAAAATAGGTTCTAATACTATTAATTGGGAATCACGTAAGCAAAGGTGTGTAGCACTCTCTAGCACAGAAGCTGAGTATTTGGCTCTATGTGAGGTATGCAAAGACTTGTGTTTCTTAAGAAATTTCTTATCTGAAATTATAAGCATTAAAGGAGAAATAGAGTTGTTTAATGATAATCAAAGTGCTCTTAGATTGTTACAGGCTAAAGAGTACTGTCACAAAAGGACAAAACACATTGATTTGCGGTACCATTTTATAAAAGATTTGATTATAAATAATTTTGCTAACGCCAAATACCTGTCAACTCATGATATGATTGCAGATGTGTTAACCAAACCACTCTGTTCCACTAAACATAAGGGTTTTATTAATAAGATGAATGTTCTGTAAATAAGAGCGCTATGTAATTGATATTAAGTACTGACATTGTTGTACAAAGCATGTTATTGTGATATTGTAATTCTTTATTGTTTTGTTTTTGTGTTTTGAATTGAATTACAATGTATAGTCATGTTGAAAGAAAAGGAGAGCATGTTAGAAAGTGGAGAAGTATTTTCTCTCGAACATGACAACACTAATAGTTAATTTTGTATGCTTGCAACTCTGTGTAAAACGTCACTGTTATATCTTCTGTTCGTTGATTGTAATCTGTCAAGGTTGTCACCACCATGTTGTATTGTTTGTTCCTGTGTAACTTGAATATATAATTATCCCTGCAATCGAAGCATTGCCTGTGTCTATTCTGGTGAATAAATGCAGTATAAGAATACCAAAGGCTTATGGACATTTTATTTTCTACACTGCCGGCTGATCCTATCATCTTCCACTCCAAACTTCTTCAGACACACTCACTCACTTTCCATCAAAAACCACGCCAAATAAATACTTCTTCATTGGAAGTCAGCTTGAGGATGAGAATATCGAAAATACAGATAGGAAGATCACCGAAAAACTCATCTCTACCTATACCTAATATTGAAAAATATCTACGACCTTTAGCTCTAAAAATAAATATTAGTAGTTTTGGCATTTTTTTGCGCCGTTTGCGCACGCGGACGTAATATACAATGGTATACTTAAAAGTAGCACCAAAAGGTTTTAAATTTTATGCCCATCTTGTTTTTAG
>OZ007535.1:7138834-7170828 GCA_963931895.1 Eupithecia pulchellata
TCTCATTGAGTTTCTCGAGACATGACACCTGGCTCTTGAGTCATGGACCCACCATACAGTCATCATCATTATCATCTTCCATCCTCTGTACATCCATGAGGCCGAGGCCTGGAGGGATGGCTTACGTAGGTCCTTAGTGTTCGTTAGTAAGATTGAATATGATACGGTGATTTTTGCAAGGCCTAACAATGACTGGTCAAAGTTTATGTCGAGGTACGTACAACCAATTATCTCCCACTTTTAATAGTTTTGTCTGAGTCTGCCAACGTGTATTTTTGTTAAAGTTCCCTCTGATAATCATCATAATGATGATGTAAGTAGGTACCTGTGCAGCACAGACGGCAGAGCGGCAATGACCGCGTCCACCGGCTCCGAAACCTCTGGTTGCCGCCTCCACCACAGCCCCGTGGAAAGTAAGCGATTGCCCTATAAACAAGTAAGTTTGTGAAGTTATAAGTCCTGCCCAATTTCCAGACGTAAAGTTCTACCCGATCAGACTGATGCCACTTGAATCATCTTCTGTAGGTACCGGTGTTAGTTGGCCGAAAATGACGCAAAAAGGTTAAGCTCAATGGGAACTCTTTTTAGGGATAAAATCGCTTTCGCCATGATCTCTCATAGTTTTTATTTTACAATAAGTATATTTTTTGTGCAGAACCTAATACAGAATTAAGAAAGTTCACAACTCTTTGCATGTTGATGGGAGTGTGACAGAATCAGAGACTTGCAGTATAGACCGAGTAGGTACGGCAGACTAAAAGATTTCCTCTTAGTCTCATCGGTTTGCTTATGTTATTATTATAATTCTCGCAATATTTCGTCGCGTGCGTTATCTATGCGTCAAAACAAAGATTGATATAGAGATACAAGTGTTGATTATTACCCATGGATAAAGAAACTAGGGCACAGCACGGGCCCGCGCTGGAGGCGGCTAGGTGCGAACGCATGTATTTGAAGTATACGTGCTCCAGACCCAGTAGAATCGCTGCCAGCAGTATTCCAGCCATCAGCAATAAGAATGCCGATAAAAACTGCTCCAGCGCCAGTGGGTCTGATGACTTGTGCTCTTGTTTATTTGGCTTACAAGTCCCCGTCATCCAATACCTGTAAAAATAACCATTCAAACGTGAATAATAAACTCAAATACGTAGAGAGGAGTAGGTTGGTACCACCAAAAACTAAGGACAAAATTTTCAAAACTAGTAGTAGTATTATATGTGATCTGTGCTAGTAGGTAATTCAAGTAATTTTTACTACATTTTTCAATCTTTCTTTCCCATGTTCTATGATCAAGTTTGTACAACCCCTAAAAGTTTGGTCCTTATTTTTTGTGTCACTCTGCAATTATATTCCTTAAGCGGTGCAATTTTTATATTACCTGCGTAAACGCTCCAAATCGCCATTGGATCGTAAGTCGAGTAATCTTTTATTGAACATACTGAGATATTTGGAATTTCGTGTGAATGCTAAACCGTAACCGGACATAGCATACCACGAACCAACAGTTAAGAGTCTGCAGTCTTCATCCTGAAAGGAAAGGAGGGAAACTCATTCAAGCCTTGACTAGTTGAAGAAAGTACCTACCTACTCTACTTAATAAAATACCATGTTTAGCAAGTTAGTTTAGTACGAATATTGTATGAGTTCTTACTTGGGATACCAAATAGTCCAGGACTGTTCCATCGTAGATGAAGGCGTCCAACTCTGCTGTGAGTACGCTAGTCACTCCTGCACTTACTGTACTTCGGTTGAATCTAAAATCAAGGTAATTTAAATCGCTTGATACCCAATGAATCAATTGGCACCATAAAATAAAACAATCAACTCACTGTTTCATATAAGTGTGAGGATCTGTAAAATATTTCGACAAAGTGGCATCAGTATGAGACCACGGAACAGTGCCAAATTTAAGCGACGGCCTGAATGCTTGAGGCCTGGCTATCCGCGGGTCATCCAGTCCACTCAACTCGTGGAACTCCTCCCGCGTTATCATGAACGCAGCCAAGTTGGCAGTGTAAATAGCGAGGAACACCACAGCGAACATTGCCCACATGTTGGTCATAAAGCGGGAAGTGAACCCCCTAGGTGAGTCGACGTGCACCGAGGCCTGGTGAAAAAATTACAAAAACGGTTCAAACAATAGAAATAATCTTATGAGTTTTATTTAAAACAATTAATTTTGTAAAATGGTACTTTACCTGAAAGAGGACAGCCCATACGAGCCAGTATGTCCTACAAAGAGAAAACCGGTTCTGTGGAACTCGTTTGGACTCTTGTCCAGTGGAACAATCGAATCCACTTGGAGACATCCACTCGAAGAAGAAAATCATGAATGTTGCAGCTTGAATAGCCACAGCTCCCACAAGCATCCATGATGCCGTGTCGAATGGTTCTAAAAACGCAGTGGGGGAGATGATCCCTGTTCGTTTTGCCACAACTATAGCTACACCAGTCTCCATGAAAGGTACGCTAAAATCAACAACGGCTTCTCTATCTGAGTTGATTATAAGTGATGTTAGTACCTGTGCAAAAAGAACGCAAATTAAAGTTGGCTAACTAATTTCAGCAGTTTGAAAACGTCATCCGGTAAATCGAAACCTACCATATCAGTTTTTTTGTTCACCAAGTCTGATATTAGGCCGTTCCATTTTCCATTATGGAGTGTGCCCCAGCGCCCATCTTCTACTCGCACAAGCTCGTATGTAAACCCTAATTGTTCTGCTAGTTGTTGTAATAGATCTATGCAAAAACCACTACAGCACTGATAAAGAGAACTATTTCCATGTGCTGCTCCGGATTCTAACCTGAAAACAGCACATAATTTGAGGTAGGAATAGAAAATTTGGCTTTAGGTAAAACTTAAGGTACCTAAAGAACATAATTATAGCAATAATGTATGTCTACCCTTACCCTGCGACCTCAGTCTCCGGAGCGATGCGACAAATGATTCCTCTGTCTAATGAACATCGCCCGCTGACAGGATCTGGGGGCGCAAGATTGATGTAAGGTGGCTCTTCTAGAAACGTGATCCGCATGTGAAATTTTTCAGGAACACCTTGAGGTGGCGTGTGCAGGCCGCCAGGCCAGACAATATCTTTGATTATTAGGCGCTCTTTTGGGTACGAGTTCCACGTACCAATTTCTTCCCATACCAACTGAAATGAGAATGCGATATAGATTTTACGTACCTACAAACTTTTCCCATTTTTATCATATTATAATAGAGGTACATTCACCTGATCTCCAATAGACGGCCTCAAATTCATGATCTTTAGTTCTGCAGCCCGTAGTTCGCCATCCGGCGTAAACTCTATGCTAGGCCGCCCCGGTTCGTTATCAACGCTGACGTTGCGAAGGTGGCGGTAGAACCGTTCGCCGGTTGACCACCTTGCTTCACCAGCACCCGCACCACTGCAACTCAAACGAGTGCCAAGTGGGTAGTGAATATTCTCAGCTTCTGACACGTATGATTCTACCCCATATGCAAATACTTTCACTGCTGTCGCGATTTCTGCTATGAGCGATGAGCTTGACGTGTCGAAGTGCACACCTTGCGAAACAGAAAAACCATAGGTGAACCTCATGTATTAGATTTTCATATCGATACAGAAAATATTAGGAAATCCTTGGCGTACCTAGCATACCAACAGGAAACTTATTCGGCTGCTGCATAGAGCCCAGCACGCTTTGCGTGACGATCCAGACAAAGTTCTCGCCGGTGAGGTGGAGGTCGCCAGCAGCGGACAGGATATCTGCGGCTTCCTCGCGCGTCGCGTATAGCAGCATTACGCGCGCTTCACTCGTCACCAGCTCACTTAGGTCTGACGGCCTCTTCACTACTATAGCGTTTAATATTGTAAACTTGAAACGATCCTGGAAAAAGCGGTAGAGTTTAATCACATATTCTACAAATTACACATACTCTAATCAAAAGAAATGACGTTCTTGTACTTACTTGAAGTGCAGTAACTCTTTCTCTCACTGCTTGTATAAAATCGTCGTGACCAGCAATAGCTGAGGTAACGACACTGAACTGGTGCCACTTATACCTCTCTAATATAGAGAGCATGGCGGCTGTCTGATGTTCTATGGACGGGGCCAGCTGAAGACGCAACGACGCGTGTGAAGCTCGCTTCTCGAGGCCACTGTTATCTGCGTTCCACGCAATCACCTGTAAGAGATAATATTGAATATGATGAATGCTGGATATGTATGCTGGGCATTAAAGAAATTTATGTAAGTAAAAATTTAGTTAAATACATGCATAGAAGGATAGTAGATAAAGCGTTTACCGGTATGCCGAGATACCCGGCGAGTTGTAGAAAATACTGTGCAGAGGCAGTAGAACGCCCGTATTGTTCATGATTCATAAGATAAAGGATAGCAGACACGTTGACTGCTAGAAATTCTTTACATAGCGAGTCCAGTATAGCTGAAAGCGTAAAAACAGTCAGACTCTATAGCATTCAGAAGTATTCTATAATATTTCTAGCTTATATTAACTTACACATAGGACTAGGCGTCAAACCCTGCGTCGAAAGCGTAATATTTAGGCGCACGTGAGAGAAGAGTTTTAGTTTACGCGGCAGCTTGGCGAGAGCTGCCTTCTCGGCTTTGGTGTAATCTCGTGTACCAAAGGCCTTGTGTGGCACCACGAGCGCCGCAGTGATGACAGAGGGAGCACGGGGTGGAGGCGGGGCGGGAGATGTGCGCGCGCGTCTAATGCCATCTCCTCCGATTCGAACGCCCCCGCCGCGGCCACCGTCACGTGTGCCGCCGATCCCACCAGCTCCGCCGATTTTGATCCCACCACCGCGCTCCGCTGCAATCGCCGTCGCTGTCGCCGCCGCTACCAACGCTCCCAGTACCGCCAGCAACAAGACTGTTGCACGCGTTTGCATCTTCATCCTCGATGCTAAAATAAAAAGTTTTGTCGCTTACTTTCTAATTCAAGGGGATACTTAACCAAAACCTGCGTCTTCCTCTCCGCAGACAGAACTTTTTCCATACTCAGTAACAAAAAAAAACAACAATGTGTGTATATACCTACTATAAATTTAATAAAGGCTTAGGTATTAAGTAAAGCTACCTATAGGTACCGTCACTATCCGAACTTTCACGAGGGGTTGGAGCCCTCTGAATACTTGCCTACGCTTACGTACCTACTAAAAATGCCAACTTTGTCGATCAAGGTTCTCATTGCTCATTGCCTCTGATATGATGTTCAAAGTTAAATTTTAGAGAGGTTTAGGATTTTTGTGGAATTAGCTTGTTGTGGCTTTACGAAAAACTTTTTAGACTTCTAGCAGACGCGTCTACTCCAGTGCAAATCCTTACTTTATAAAAAAACAAGCTAATAAAAAAGATACTACTAGGTAGGTAAGGTTGATCGCAAAAAAGGGTTAGGGTACAAATGTAAAATCTTATACACAAAAACATTGGCACTACCATTATCCGTCTAGTAAGTATCCGTCACAGAGCACCATAATTGAATGCCTCTCGAAATAAAGTTATATACATATTTTATGTTAATTTTTAACTTTTTTTAATCTAAGCAACCAGTTTATTTAATTCTCATTAAGCTTCACTTCTCTAATAGTGATCTCCGTTTTGCCATCCGCCTTATTTAGCCGAGACTTAGAACAGTTAGAACGGCTGCTTTTCGTGGCAGCAAATTTGAAAATGCTACGAAAAGAACTATCTCCCACCTCCCGTTAAAATACAACATAAATTTAGGGTTTCAAAAATTATTAGGTAAAATATACCTATCTCATAGAATTGCAAAGAATTCTTACCAACCTGAAAAAAAACCGTAAAATTAAGATAAGTAGGTACAAGAAAGTGATACGGTTTTATTTCTTGGTTTTCATAGTCTAATTTACCTACCTACGGTTTTTGGAATAATGCAAACATATATATGATCAGAAAATTGACCTACTAGCGTATCATGGTTATATGAACTTATATGTATAACATCACATTAGATATAAATGTTATTATAGGGGGTTGGGGGACCATTTTTGAAAATGTCTCAAAACGTATAAAACCTACAGAAATTTCGAAAACTGTTTTGGGATGTAGGTACAAGCCGATACCTGTAGGTAGGTAGTAGTATGTAGTCACTTTCAAAATCTATAAATATGTACCTATAGGCGCACGAAATTTATTATTATTAATTCAAATTTTAAGTCTGCAGTAGTTTCTTAGATATTAAAGATTCGTAACACAACTCAGATAAAAGCGATGCTATAAGGGTATTGAAACCATTATTTCTATGTTCTATGACATCTAATTATAATTATTTTAATAGTTATCCGTAATTTCTAACTAGGTACCTAGGATGTAGTCTAAAAAATAGTGCCTGTACTCGGGTGGAATATGCATAGGTAGGTACTGTCTTATTCCAGCAATGTATTATGTATGTACCATGTTTTGTGTGAATAAATATTACTGAATTTATTCACACAAAACATGGTTAAAAATTAATTATTAAAAAAAATATTTACTGAACTGTGAAAATAAATATGTAAAACTTTAGGTATGACTGAGTAATGAATGTAATTCCCATGTTGTATGTGAGGGGGACGGATCAATGATTCGGAGTTATCTGTTACCATATAACTCCGAATATGTAGGCCGTGTGGTGCCGGCATAGAATTTCACCACCCCAACTCTTCCCGTGGGTGTCGTAAGAGGCGACTAAGGGAAACACACCGGGGGGCGGGCAGCAGCGCCTTCTGCAGAACAACTACACCGAACTGCGATCCCCAACCCGCATGCCCAGCGTGGGGATTATGGGCAATAACCCCCAAATAATGATGCCATCTATGGCGCTCATTAGTGGAGGCCTATGTCCAGCAGTGGACTATTATAGGCTGGTGATGATGATGATGATGATGTTACCATATTGCCTTGCTTGAAAATACGTTCTCGCTCTAGCTGTCAGGTAAATTATTTAGGAGGGAAGTCGGAGATCGTCACATGCCCGTGAGAATTCAAATTGATGCTCTACAAAACACTTTAATATAATGTTTAGATTAGGTTTAAGTAAGAGTAGGTACCTATACCTAACCTACCCTTCTTTAATTGTATATACCATCAACAATGTAATGAATGAATGACGAATTATTAAAAAAAAATACTAATCCTTCCACGAGTTATAAAGAATTAGAACGTTATCTTAACTAAACAGAATAACTATATTATGTACTTGATATTTATTCAGTAGTGTGTTAGTGATACCTACTATCTTCCTACTAGAATTCTAGGGTCAAAACAAAACAAAGATTGGGTGGGGTGAGGGCTATGACAGAATACAACCTTCGCTGGCTGGACATTTCGCATATCGCGCCATGTAATCAAATAGTGCACAGTTATGGTTTCTTTGCTTCTACCAAGGGGAACTAGGAGCTAGATTACTTCTAAAGATACTAAGTTTGCGTCAACTGATGGTAGGTAGGTAGGTATTTACTTTACTACTAACGATATAAAATCACCGAGAACAAATTCAGTAGATACTTAATACAATACAATCCATCATCGAGATTCGAACCTGCCATAAAATTCAATATTTCGCTACCTAGCTAGATAAATCAATGTTCTAATCTAAAAGAAGGGAGAGGTTGATAAAATACGTACCTATAAGCGCAGAGATTGGCGGTGGCGGCAGTGGCAGCGGCGGCGCGACGACGCGACGTTTGCTGTTTTCCACATAAGTTATAATTCAGGGGGTGGTGTGAGCCAACATAGAGTCTCGCTAGGACGGACGTTGACTCGGCCCGCGTGTTTATGTAAGCGCCACGCCCGCCCGGAGCCACGCTCCGGCTGTTTGGGGCGCGGCGCGAAGCGCAAAAGCACCTCCAGACGCCGCTGAGCGTCGACTGGCGCGCCCTTACCTCACCCCCAGCGTCCTTGTGCTATCGCGCTTGCGTCGAATACCTACCTAATACTTACAAGCCCCATTCTACGCCTCCCGTTACATAATAGGAGTAAAGAGCGATGAAAAGTTGCTTATCTTATCGTTTAAGAAAGCGGCGTAAGGACTTTAGGGGGTTTCAAACAAACGGAACATAGTTTAAGTAACGTAGTTACTTAAGTCAAGTTAGTATTTCTAAAATGTCTATGCCGGAAGACGGAACAGAGTGATTGATCCCGCCCGCTGCTGTAGCGTAAGACGCTAGGTACTTACCTAGTAGGTAGCATCCATAATAGTAACTATACTTAGATAGAGTAAGTAGCCTTCTCTACCTACTTATAGGTAGGTACAGGTACTATTAGGTAACGATAGGTAATATAATAATAGAATGTGGTGTGACTATGAAATGGGACCTTAAGGGTAGGTTATTGGTTGGGAAGGTACTTTTAACCATTCCCTTGGCTTTGGATATGAAGGTAGAGAGGTATTTGGAATTTAAGTCGTTCGGTTCCTTGTTTTTCATTACATTGAAAAACAAGACAAAATGCTTTATTGTACACCAGAAAAAGAAAATAACAAAAGACATTACATAAGATAAGGATAATAGGCGGCTTTATCGCTTAGAAACAATCTCTTTCAGGCAACCTTTGGATGTAAAGAATTATTTGAATTGAAGAAAGACTGGTGTGCCAAAGATCCATGAAAATATATAGGTACTATCAACGTGACATGATAAAACCAAATAATTAATAAATATAACTAAAACCTAACTTAATGAATATACACAGACAAGTATTTATATTTATACCTACTATATACTTACTTAGAAAAACAAATATAACATTCATAATATGTGTCAATATTCACTTTTCTGACAGGAAATACTCGTTATAATATTATTTAAATAATTATGTAAATAATAATAATAATTTGTCGTACAAACTGGCATATTGTTTTTTCGATCCTCTCCTTTATGTATGACTCCTTTATGTAGAAGTCAGTGACAGGATTAAAGATAAGGTTATGAAGAAAAGAAAGTCGGCGACCGACGACGACGGATGACGGACGACTGACGACTTCAGATAGAAGCCAGAGTTTTGTGCGGAACTCTGAAATGTGATCGAATTTTTATAAACTAAACACAAAAGGTATGTATACATATTATACATTTTGGAATCATTCGACCATATTATGATGCTACTCAGTTGAATCAAGGTAGCAGTATAATCAGGAATAAGGTACCTAATCATTAGGTTTGTGTTCGTTTCGCAAAATTATTATAGAGTTTTTATCTTAGAAAGCAATAAATGAACCATTAATTTGCCGAAGCTTTTTCTCTCGCGTATAACCTCTTCTAGTTTTGGAGAATTATTTTTCGTTTCATCTACAAAATCGAGCGCGCGTTGAAATCTTTTGTACCTACCTATGCTACGCATCCCGCGTAGCACCGTGACAGCTACGAAGTACTACGATTTGACACCTGTTATTAATAACTTTATTTCCTAACTAGCGGTCATAACAAAAAAAACAATTTCATACTGAATCCAATTTTTTTTCAAAATATTCTATAACCTATGTTCATCACGGAAAATTTAGGATTCTAACGGTAAGAGAATTTTTCAAATCGGTCTATAAAATATCTATCTCAAATATACTTATCTATTTAATATATTTATTTATTGTATAACGTATGTAGGTACTTACCTATCAGTCACTCATCACTCTGCTTAGCTTGGGGTTAGGTGATGCTGTGTGGATTGTCAGCATATTTATTTATCATCAGTCTCTTAAGATTATCTATTATCAATGTTAAGACTTCCTCTGATTGCTAAATGACCAAGGTTTATAGTCGGTAGGTACTTATTTTTATACATATCGAAAGTATAACGCATTCAATGCACAGCCTCTAGTTTTTCTTCGCATTTCGTTATTCTTGTTTTGCCATTCGATTATTCTACCAAACTAAGAAACTTTTGTTTTATTAAACTTTAGGGCCTAAAGTTTAGAGAACAATATTTAATATGGATCAGTTGAGCTACCTGTAGCTCGTTCGCAACAGTCTGCAGTTAGCTCAATTCTGCCGTCCGTTATCTAAAAAGCGGTTAAGTCGCAAAAGCAAGTTTTGAGAAAAACGCAAAAAACGTGGCGAGAACTTTAAAATTGCTGCCATTTCGTTACTGTTATTCGTATGACAGATTTTTTGACACTGAAATATAGAATGACGTAAGTACTATCAAATGGTTTTGGCTTACACTCAACTTCCCAATAAAAACTATTCACAAAATGATTTTTTGCATTTAACTTTAGCAAAGATATAACAAAAAAAATAAGTTTACACCACTATAAAGCGGCTATGTATACCTTAACGGCGTTTTAGTTAAGGAATTGCACATAACTGCTTTAAAGCGTAGGATAGTTTATTTTTGCTTATTGCTCCGAGCGTAGATAACGGCTTTATAGCGAAGGAGTGCGATATAACCGCCTTGTAGTGTTGTGGTCGTCTTCAAAATCAAATCAAAACACAAAGCTATAAGGTGGTTAGGAGACTTTAACTTCTTTCAAGTGTAGTAACTTGCCCATAAAGTTGAGTAACGGCGTTTTAGCTGTGTATCTCCGGGCATGCTTCCTTAAGTTCCAAATAGTTATAAGACTTTAAACGCTTTTTAGCTATGTATTTGCAGATAGCCGTGATTTAGCATTGCAATTTTAATATTGTGCATTATTTAACCGCTTTCTTCCCATCGCTAAATCAGAAACTATAAACGATAGGAACACGTGTCCTAGTCAGATCGATAGAGAATTTTAAACTGTATATCATGGCACTTAAAAGTCAAAATTGACCAAATGTCACTTAGCGGCTTTTTAGATAACGGACGGCAGAATTGTTTCAATTGTAAATACTAGTTTTTATTTAGTTAGATAATTGTAATTTTCTTTGTTAATAATTTGCCGTAAAATAAAAATTATTTTTATTAAATAATATATTTTCCTAAAAAATTACCCATCTGTGTGCGCCGCTGTCGTCGTCCTTGTGGAGTAATAGGTATAGCACATCACTTTAACCAACAGAATACTATTGTTTTACCATAAAAAACTTTCGTGGTTTAACGAATTCATCATGAACTATGAACCTACTTTGTATAGGTACCTATTATTACTATCTGTAAACATGTGTGTGCATCTATTGTTTGTAGGTATAGGAGCGTTCGCTTATATGATGGAAATACATACATATCTGCAAACATTAACAAATCAAATCAAATCATTTATTTCGGACATAAATATAAATATCTACATATACAGTCCATATAATGTAAAAAAATTTCAAACATACAATAACATTCTAATAAATACATAAAAATATCACATTAAAAACACATCACAATTCAAATTATTATTTCAATACAGCATGAACCTTAGTCCAGTGCCGCATGAAGGGGGAGGCTGTATCCAGCCTTCCTGCAATGACCTGCAGGTAGCTGTTGGCGCTGCCGCGCACCCTGCTCATCAGCGACGCCGTTCTCTTGCGCAGGATCGCAGCGAACCCGTCGACCCGCGCCTCCGTGAACATGCCTGATGCGCTACAGAAGCGCGGCAGCCCCATCAGCCACCTGAAGGCATTGTTATACTGGACGCGAAGGGCGTTCCAGGTCTTCTGCGTATACTTTATCCATAGGCTGCACGTGTAAAAAGTCTGGCAGAACGCCCTAAACAATGTTGTTTTCACCTCCGCACTGCAACGCGCAAACCTACGGGCCAGCATATTAGCTCGGACCGTTAACGCCCTCCGCTCCCTCTCCATGTCTACATCATCTGTGAGTGCCTCGGTGACCCAGTGGCCCAGGTACTTAAACTCTGACACGCACTTCAGCTGATTGCCATTGAGTGTAACTGGCGGGACTGTGGTGTAGGTCTTTGAACCCGCCTTAAAGACCATCAGTTCACTCTTGCTCGCGTTGTACCTGAGCCCGTGGTCCTCCGCATAGCACTCGCAGATGCCTATCAGTCGTCTGAGGGCACTGATCGATGGGCTCAGCAGCACCATATCATCAGCATAGCTGATATTGTTTATGGTCACCCCATCAATCGAGCACCCGACCCGGGTGCTGCTGAGCTCACGGATCAGACGATCTATGTATAGGCAGAATAGCCTCGGTGAAGTCCCCCCGCCCTGCCTCACCCCGCACTCCAGCCTATACATATCCGATAATGATCCCGCCCAGCTTACATTGTTGTCCTGATTGCCGTACCAGTACCTAAACAGCGAGATTAGCTCCGGAGGAATTTGAGTCTCGGTCGCGAGCTTCTGCCACAACCTGTCATACGAAACAAGATCAGAAAAGCTTTTGATAGGTCTAAAAAGCAGGCGTAGACAGGAGTGCTTCTGCTCGTGTAGTACTGGACGGTGTGTTTGAGGGTTAACACTGCGGCTTCAGTGGACAGTCCGGCTCTAAAGCCAAACTGTGCATCGTGCAGTTTAAGGTGTTGCTCTAAATACATATCAATCACACCGTCCAGCACCTTAGCCAAGACCGTGGCGAGTGATATCGGCCTGTAGTTGTTCAAGCTGGATGAGTCACCGGTCTTGTTCTTAAGGATAGGAACAACCACAGTCCGCATCATCGCCGCCGGCAGGTATGAATGCCCGACGCAGAGGGTGAAGAACATTGCGAGCACGCCCGGTAGGTGGAACCCAGCATGCTTTAAGTGCTCAATGCTCAACGCGTCGTGTCCCCGATTAACGACTATATTGAACCTGTGCGGATCACAAAAATTAAAATCTGAATAAAATTGGTTTCACTGTGTTGTACCTACATAAGCTAGGATTAAACGGGTTAATTTCGTCTCAAAGGACGTACTTTTGATAGAAGTGACATTAAACCCACCAATGTTGACGGTTGTCGTATTGCAGTTCGCTTCAGACGAATGGTCTCATAAGTTGTAGGTACTCACGCCACACTAATTGTCCTCCTTTCCCCTTGGTCGCCTGGAAGATTGAAGAAATCGCTATAAGCGATAAGGCCGCCAATTCCATAGCCATAGATTAAGTTAAGTTTTAGTACCCATTGTACTCTTTGTAAGGTTATGTAATAAAGAATTATCAATCAAACAATCAATCAAACTTGTCGAATTGCGGAGGGGTTACATCACGGCTCGCGAAGTTCGCGCTTTAGTTCAGGTCCGTTTGAGCACCTAAGTATTCCGAAGCGAGAAACAGTTTGGTGGACTCACCCCGTCTGTGCATAAACCTACTTAAAAACAACTTTTTTAAGAAAAAGTTTTATTTAAGTACGGTAGCGTTCACTATTTGCTATTTGCCTAATTGCTGGTATGCGTATTAGGGAGGGGTAAGCAAATAATGAACGCCTCTGTACCTACCTAAAAAATTATATTTCGTATAACGTAAGAAAGGATAAGACGTGATGGCTCTTGTTTACTTTACCATATTTGCCATAGGGTGCTCGCAAAAAAATCGCTTAATCGTGGTAACGAGTTTCTTTTTTAAATAAGATTTTGTTAGGGCCAGGGCCCTCTTCAGAAGCTCCCGTGGCAGACCACGGGATAGGTAATGCAATAAAAACTGACTAAGCAACCAGCGTTCGAATCTAAGAGCTGTATCAGACGGGTCTTACAATATAAAATTGAACATAAGTGTTCCTCGTTATAATCTAGTTTTTATAGTAGGACGAAGAACGTAACATCGTTTCGCAGGATCCAGCGATCTTTAATCCGGGGTAGTAGTAAGTATAACTTGCGAAAATAGGTACGTTACCTATGGAGCAACAAATCAGTTATGTACCTACCCTTGAAACAACACCTGTTTAATTTGGATATCACGGACAGCCCCTATTGATGCAGAGAAGACGGTCGCGAATGTGCTAGTAGAGCGCGATAGCGTAGCTTCTCAACGACTACAATACCTCGGAACACCGAATACGACTAGGGAGCACCGGCGTCAGCGCTGTCTTTCCTGGAGGACATTGGGTGGTTAGAATGCCCCACCACGCACAATTGGCCTGTCTGAGGCCTAGTTGCGGAAATCAGTCCAGTAACAAGTAACCCTAGAAACTACTTAATGGAATGGAATGTCAATTGGTGATTAGACCAAGATGAAGTATAAATTTTATCCAGATAAAGAGCATAGTTGCTTATTTTAGATAATAAAGCAATACCACCCAGCAATACCTACCAAAAAATAATAGAGCAATACAAACCAGCAATACCTACCAAAGAATTCCCGAGTGCTTATGCACTATAACAATAACCTTACTTTCCCATATCTCACAAAAACATTTCTGTAAAGGAGTAATACTCCTGATAGGTCTCGATTCAGGAACTAATTGGTCCCATCATTGGTCATATTTTGAATCTTCAAGTTTATGTAAACTAACAAATTCTTATTGCATGCAGAATATAATTTAAGCATAATAGCCAAATAACAGTGGAGGTTTATGTTATACATTATTATTATTGTGGTAAATAAGGCAGTCTACATTATAATACTGGTGTTCATAGCTAACACAATCAATATTTAAGATTGTGTTAAGTAACTAACTTCAAAGTACTTCAGAATTCATTGTTCTTTGGTTAAACTTAGCACCTAATTGATAAAAAAAATATCACAGAATAAACCACATTCTCAAATGAGATGCACTTGTAAATATTTCAAAAAGTTTATAAGAAGTCACAGTCCCTGATCACTTGGTGGGAATAAACACCCTGTTAGAATAATACAGGAAAATACTCATCTTACAGCACTGGCAATCTGAATGCTGAAAAGTCCAAATAGGTTTCCCTAAATAACATTTAACAAAGTCTTTCAAAATTGTCCAAAAATAGTTCATCACCACACACATTTTATTCAAGAAAGTTCAAAGTTAATGCACAAAACTTTTATTTTAAACTTTATCATTATGAATTAATAATCAATACATTGGTGGTCACATAACTTAGTGGCGATCACGATATGACCGATGTGTGTCACGTTCACGACTACGCCCCCTGGAGCGTTCAGTTGTACGCCAAAGGAACTCATCCACAGAGCGCTCATATGACCTTTTGTCATAAACGAGAACAGGTCTTGGATATTCTGGCACCTCATAGTAGCGAGGTGGGGGAGGAGGTGGCGGTGGAGGCAATCCATCGTAGCTTGAGAGTGCTCCACTGTACCCCGGTGGTGGGTAAGGCAATGGAGGGAGTTGATGATGCATCGACCTCATGTACTCAGCAACATATGCCTCAGCTGCGGAACTGGTCCCATATGTCTCTCTACTCCGGGTAAACCATGCTGGTAAACGATCTCTTACATTGTACGGAGATGGAGATCTACGTTTGAATGTAGTGGATGGCAACCTACTTCTGTTAAACATAAAGGGCTTGCGCCGGGGCCTGGTCGATAAGCTCAAGCGGTTTCTGAACCCAGAACCTCTGGAGGACATGGGTGCTCTGTAGGTTTTGTAATTGCCACCACTCTTGGTGTATGATTTCTTAGAGGCTTCCTTAGATTTACGTAATATGGGGGTCATTTCAATGCCCTCATCTTCTGGAAATAGCCTGCACAATTCTTCAGCCACTTTAGGCTCTATTTCTTGCCCATCTCTGCCAATTTTTACAGGCTTTCCTTCGTTCCATGGATTATACAAGTGAAGTGTACTACTAAAAGGTAAATCTTTGCGGCATATCCAGTCAACTTTGAACACACCATCTAAGACTTTAGCCGAAAGCCCAGGCGGTAAGACCCACGAGACCGAGGGTACATCGCGTCGCGACTCACTAGCAAGTCTTGCAAAACCAGCAAATTTACCACTTTCTTTCACTGAAAATATCAGGACCACATTTCGTGATTCTCTAAAAGCCTGATTCAGGTTTGCTTCATTTTGAGGCAAGGTGGACCATACGCCTTTTGCTTTTGACAATGTGATGTTTTCAGCGTTGTTGGATTTGATTAGGAAAAAACGCGTATCTCTAAACAAATAATTCAGTTTAGTCATGTAGTCGTACGTCTTAATCTTGTTACTGGCATCAATAACGCGTCTTCGTTTCTTGTGTGATGGTGATTGACTTAGGGATTTGATACGTTTCCGAGTCGTTCGCCTGTCCTTAGATTTTGTGCTAACTGAGCTTATACTCGGATTAGTAGATCCGCCAGAAGTCGAACTGGACACCTCACTGCGCGTATCAAAATCTTTCCCCTCTTCTAATTGCTTTAGTTCTTCGCCGATTTCTGCTTCTACTTCACCAACTCCTAGATTCACCGAGTCGGTGTTTGAAGTCTCCATTTTTTATCTGCTAGGTCCGTACATGTGGTCTATTTACTTATGCGATAACTACACCAATGCAGATTGAACTCGAGTTACATTTGTGCACAAGTGTATTTTTAATGTTCTTCTTTGGTGAAAATTAGTGAAGCTATTCAACTTTTTACCACTAACAGAAAAACAAGAACAAACAAGGCCAAGAAAGCAACAAACAAGCGCTTCTCGTCGAGCGACAACCATAGACAAAGCAAACACCACGCACACCAACCAAACAAAGAATGAAAGAGAGATAAAAATGCACCTATAGACAATATCTTTGGCATACGTACGTGACACACAGACTATATAATAATTGTATTGTCTATGTTGCCCCCACCGACAACCTTCCCTCCCACGACAAAAGACAAACGAGACAGCCGATAACTATCGAAATCTTTGCCTCAGAGTCGGGGCTAAGCTCGGTCAGCTGATTTTGTGTTAATATGTTGGTAGCTACGAGTTATTGGTGTTGAAAAAACCGCGGGTTTCCTTGGTTAAAAACCCGGAGGGCGATGGATTTCCTCTTTTGGCAATAATTAGGAATTAGATTAGAAATCATATAAAATTATAGTAATCAATATAAACCAAAATGCATTATCTACAAAAGTATTTGGAGAAACTGCCTACGTTCAAAGCTAATACACCTCAACAAGTGCCTCAAGCAAGTGTAAAAAAATCAAACATTTCTCTCTATTGCAATTACTACAGCTTTTATTCTCAAAAGGTATGTAAAGTATGTAATGATTTTTATATAATAACCCCTCGCCAGCTGAGGGCGTTCATTCTAGATACTTCACACAGCATCATCAACATCCAATATTTGTCTATTCATAACCCGCAGTGCAAAGGACAAGAAACTGTGGAAGACCTTTATCGCAAGCAGGGAAAAAAAGAAAAATAGAAATGTAATTGACAAATTTTAATAATGTAACTGAGTCATTTATTTATAGGTTTGTTTTTATTTTTAATAGTGATTAAAAAACATCCAAACTTGGCCCAACAGAAGTTAATATACGTACCTACTTAACTTCATCGAGAATAATGTTTGCGCGCCAAAATTATCAAAAATAAATAAATTTTAATTACCTAGGTAGAGAAGTAACGGTTATTCAATTTGATAAGTAGGTACGCACAATTATTATAAGAAATCATCTAATATTTCAGTAAACAACAAAATAGCTTATCAATGGACCATATTGCCGTGTGTTATCTAAAAAGCGGCTAAGTCGCAAAAGCAAGTTTTGAGAAAAACGCAAAAAACGCGGCGAGAATTTTTAAATTGCTGCCATTTGGTTACTCATATTCGTATAACAGATTTTTTGCCACTGAAAGATTGAATTACGTGAGGACTATCAAATGGTTTTGGCTTACACTCAAATTTCTAATAAAATCTATGCATAAAATTATTTTTTGCATTTAACTTTAGCAATGATTTAATGAAAATGTTAAGTTTACACCACTATAAAGCAGCTATGTATACCTTAACGGCGTTTTAGTTAAGGATTTGCACATAACTGCTTTAAAGCGTAGGATAGTTTATTTTTACTTGTTGCTCCGAGCGTAGATAACGGCTTTATAGCGAAGGAGTGCGACATAACCGCCTTGTAGTGTTGTGGTTGTATCAAAATCAAAATGAAAACACAAAGCTATAAGGTGGTTAGGAGACTTTAACTTCTTTAAAGCGTAGTAACTTGGCCATAAATTGAGTAACGGCGTTTTAGCTGTGCATCTCTGGGCATGTTTTTTTCAGTTCCAAATAGTTATAAGACTTTAAACGCTTTTTAGCTAAGTATTTGCAGATAGCCGTGATTTAGCGTTGAAATTTTAATATTCTGCATCATTTAACCGCTTTCTTCCCATCGCTAAATCAGAAACTATAAACGATAGGAAAACGTATCCTAGACAGGTCGATGGAGAATTTTAAACTGTATTTCATGGCACATAAAAGTGAAAATTGACCAAATGTCACTTAGCCGCATTTTAGGTAACGGACGGCAGTAATAAATAATTTAGGTATATCTTTACCTAACCTTATTAAAGTATCTAATAATTTTGTTGCGACATTGGAAAAAAGTAGATTTCTATTTAGGTACCTTTGTACAAGTTTTTATAAGGATTAGAACAGCCGAACAAATATCAGCAGATCGTACAAATATTTGTCCCGAGGGAGGTGGTAATCGAACCCGGAATCGCAACCTCCTGCGTCGCATGCGGTCCTTTGTCGACCTCGCCATTAATGTCGTCGTAGGTATACAATTATTGTTCTTTTTTTTCAGGTATTGATGGCACTTTATGAGAAAAATATTGAGTTTGAACCACTAACTGTCGATATTACTAAAGGCGAACAATATTCATCATGGTTCTTGGAAATTAATCCAAGAGGAGAAATACCTGTTTTGAAAGTAAAGGACGAGACCATTCCGGATTCTACAAGAATTTTAGATTACTTGGAGTTTTACTTAGATCCAGGTATGAGCTTAGCTGTAACCTGTCTTGTCTGTTCTGTCTGTACGTACCTACGTACGTACAGACATAATTATTTTCCTCTGTAATTCTAACTTCTAAGAAGACATATTGTTAGCAACAGTCTACAGATAGCTGAATAGTTAATATAATACCTACTTGTTTCAATTTGGTTTAGTTATTGTAAATTTCTTTGCAAATGAAGGTTTTACACATTAAACAACCAGCCGTTGACGCGATTAAATTATCAATTCTTATTGATACAAAAATGGTGTTCCCATGAGAATTATTTGTCAACACAACCTATTTTGAATGAATAAATAAAAAAAAAATAAAAAGCCGGTAGTCACAGTCTCAGAATTTAAAACCCATCGTTTTTCAGAATTGACGCCATTGCTGAACGTATCAAATGACGACAAAGTGGTACAGAATATCAACAGGTTCCGAGAGCTCATAGAAGCATTGCCAGCTGGGGTCATCACAGTGGGTTCCTTCTTTCACCCTCATTTATGTGGAAACCCGAAACTGCCGTTTGTCTTACCTGTCCGGGAAGTTTTAAAAAGTAAGTTCTACGGTTCAAATAGGCAATTAAAAGTCATTACATAATCGTAAGATTCATAAAAAGGCAGGCACTTATTAAACTTTCACGATTTTTTGACATATTAAAGAATATTTATCGGGTATTTATCGCGTACCTGGCGATCGTGGTCACGGGGCGACTGTCGCCCCGTGACCACGATCGCTGCAACGCGATGGAAACGTAGGGGAAAATAAAAACAAAAGGTACGCGATAAATACCCGATAAATATTCTTTAATACTACTTACACTCAGTTATTCCCATATAGCAAACCATGTATTTGTAAGTTTAAAATAATAATGATGTAGCAGATAACGTGGTTCTATTACCTATTTTACAACTTATAAAATACGTCACTAAAATTCTTCCTTATCTGTCTGAAATGTTGAGATATAAAATAATAAAGAAATGAGCTTGCTGCTTGTGTACATTGACAAAAATAAACAAACTTTTATAATCATGATCGTCTTCTCTCGCTGATATAGTGTGACGGGACAAAACAGCAAACACGCGCATTTATCTATCCAATGTCATAGTAAATCTTTTATCACCTTGTTATCTTGACTTGACTTTAAAGTAGAAACCTACCTAATCCAGCACATAAAACACAAACACCTTTGCGATTGATCGCCTTGGCAAAGGTTAATAATATTACGTAGCATTTATTTGCATGCATTATCAATTTGAGTAGGTACCACGATCGCTTTGCGAACGTTATAAACGCGACGAACCACATTATTCCATTTCCAAATATGGGCGTCACCATCGTTCGGCTATGAGAAGAAGTTCGGAGTTTTTCGTAAATAAAAACAAAAGCCTTACGCTTTAAACACATAGTTTTAATTTTCATTAATAACGTAGGTACCAAATACAAATAATCCAATACCTACCTATATCAGAAGATCAAAAGCCTGTGAAATCCTGTGGGGTAGGGTACCTTACATCTGACAGATTGCATCCAACTTACTTATGTATTTCTTCGTTTTCCCGCGTATAAATTAGGGTACTTGGGTGAGTCGGTAAAGTAAATTTTAAAAGCTGGCGCGATTGTCTTTTGTATATAAACTAATAATTATCCGAGCTGGCTGACACGGAGACGTCAAAGATATGAGCCACCCGTGGCCTCCGAACAAATGGAGATAAAAGGTTCTCGTGTGCGAATGCGAAACTGTAACTATGAGTAAAATAAAGGTCTTGAAAGGAGTCATTTTATCTCGATGTGACTACTCTCATGACTTTTCTATAACATGAATGATCATGTCCGTCGAAATAAATAGTTATCTAGGGTGTTTTCTCGTGGTCCCATTATTTTGTCCCATTGATGGGACCACGAGAAATAGTTATTGCTCGTGGTCCCATCTACTCTATAAGCGGTCGTTGGCTAGACTTCACCTGTTTTTTTACTGTCTTCGTACTACAAGAAATTTATCTAAGTAGCAGAAAAGTACCTAGTATAGTAGTAGGTAGGGTCTTACACTAAATACCTACAGATTGGATTTTTAAATAAGCGAGGCTGGCCAAAACCGATTATCAAGGTAATGACTCCTATAACGACTTAAATAAATAAATAATGCCGGACAATCTACACAGCATCACCTAGCCCTAAGCTAAGCAGAGCTTGTGTTATGGGTACTAGATTAGATGACTGATATACCTACATAATACAATATTATTACATAGTTAGATATTTTTACTATACATAGAATACGTCCAGAACACCCTGAACATCGTACAAATATTTGTCCCGAGGCGGGAATCGAACCCGCAACCTTCTGCGTCGCAGGCGGATTTCGCCCACCGTGCCACAGAGGTCGTCAAAAGTTCGTTTCCCCACATTGCCATAGAGAAAGAGAAGAAGTCAAGAGTCCTTTTCTATGGCTGGTTTCTGATGATAACTGTTTCTTGTTTTTAGGCGGAGACCTGGGCAGTTCCAGAAATCTTCGAAAACTGGCCGAGGAAAATCCAAAAGCTAAGAGCGTTCTCTTGTACAAAGCTCAGATCCAAGATCGCAAGCACGATATCCTCTCGAGTGAAGAGGAATATTTGAAAATATTGAACATCTTGGATAAAGTGTTGACGCAAATCGAAGAACAACTTAAAACTCAACCAGAAGGTAATTAATCTACTACCAACCGTGAAATAGTAAATAAAATACCTACTATGTGCCTAGTGGTGCTTATGTACCTCATAAATCCCAAATGGATTTCTTTGGTAGAAGATAACGGCACTAGCAGTGCCGAAGTTGTCCAGAGTAGGTAGGTATCATTATCATTCGTAGCATAACAACAATTACACCCCCAGATCCGGCCGAAATGCTCATCAGAAATAAAAAAATTGGCAAGGCACGACAATAAAGTATTATTTAATCCTTGTTCTGAAGAAATGTAGCAAGGCACAAAAGTTGGTAATCTTTTATGAGACGATTGTAACGTCCTCCCTATATTTTCAGGAAACTGGTTATGCTGTGAGCAATTTACCATTGCCGATATCAACCTAGCCGTGCTATTGCAGCGGCTTTGGGAGCTCGGCTTAGAGGACAGATTCTGGGCTGGCGGTAAACGGCCATTGCTAGAGGACTATTTCAACCGTGTGAGACAACGGGAATCTTTCAAACTTACCATTCCTAACTTGCCGTATGCTATCAAGATGGTACTCATGTCGCAGCCCCCGGCTTACCTCGGCGCTGCCGGCGCAGCATCGCTATGTGTTGTATTGGCTGTGGCTTTCGTTTTCAAAAAGATTGTGTTATAAAAACATTGATCTATTTTTCTGTCAGCAGTGACTATTTCGAATAGGCGGGTACTGAATATGATTCAATAATAACGTGTTTCAGCACATTTAAAATAATATTGTTATGCTTTAACTTTTTTTGAAACTTGCTTAGGCAGACATACCTACTTATGTTATAATTAAATAATGCTGGACAATCTTCACAGCATCATCTATTCAGCTATACCTACAGAGGTTTTTATGCCTTATATTATATCACTGGGCCCTTATTTTAACCTCTACTAGATTAGTAAAGAACTTAATTGAGAGCAAAGGTGATTAAATGTCCCAAACTAAAGCCTCAAGAGATTTTTGTTTTCAGAAATAAGTGATATTATGTTGATCTATGTATGCTTAAAGTGTTACATTCCACTTAGTTTATTTGTAAGTTAAAATATCAGTATTAACTATTTTAAAAATTATTTACAAATAATTGAATAAATTATACTTTATATTTTATTTAGTTTTTCTTCAAATTTATGCCACTGTTGGTAGGCACCAAAACCCTGTGTTATTTATTACTTAATTTAATAGGTATTCGAATCGCACAATTAAATACTAATTAAAACTCATAAAAATATACACATAGCACCATTTTTAATAAATAAAACAATAAAAAACAACCATTTTTCCGAACACTTAACTTAGTATCTATGTACATACATTATTATTATCTTAGAACTACTGTCTTATAAACCGAAAATCCTAATTAGTTTATGGCATTTTACCTCCAAATGCAAGGTGGTGTGTAAAATGCCATATAATTTAAAAACTAAACACAGGGTTGCACAAAATAAACCTAATTTATTTTTGTCAGATCACCATTTGTCACCTATTTTACATTATCTACAGGTTCAGTGCCTTGGTTTTTGTCAATTACCATAGCATTTCCATGAATCGTCACCTATTTTACATCATCAACAGGCTCAGTGTCTTGGTTTTTGTAAATTGGCATTCCCATGAAATGTTTACTTCCATTAGTACTCATTTTCTTTTTGTACACAGGTGCAGTTGGCACTGGTTTTCCTTTATGATATTTAAACAACCCTTCTCCAGGCAAGTTTGGTAAAATGTTTGGAATTGTATACCAGACTCTGTAGGTCACAAACCATGTAAATATTGCTATTACTCCACTTATAAACTTTTCTACCATGATGTGGTAGTATATTATGGTTGATACAAGCATTACATCCCAAAGTAATTGAAGTAGTGCAATAGTTATCAATAATCCCCTTACATAAGGTGTGTAGTTTTCATACGAGACTTTTAGAACATGAAGTTCTTCCATTTTCAGATTTTTCAAAGGATTTGTTCTGATTGATTTATCTTCAACAGACCGTGCATATTTCTCATCTCTAATAAAATCTTTGATACGCTCCCATCCATTAATAGCTCTTGCTTCTTCTATTAAAACCAAGCTTGAATAAATAAGTATAAAGCAATGTCCAGATATGTCAAAACCATTCCAGAAGTGTCCATTTTTTAGACAAGTCATTTTATCATTTATTGATTTTTGGTTGCATCGGCCATAGTTGGTTTCCACAACATTAAACAATGTTGTCCACATGTACCAGAACATGGTAGCAATCAACAGTCTGGTTAGTTGAGCAGTGAGAATGATTCGTCTATTGCCACAACAAATAGTGTATGAAGTCAAAATAACATAGGGCACTGATAGGAAGAGTGTCCAAAACCAACCTAGTTTTACAAAATATTGATTGAACATGTTATCACTTCTAGAGAAATACGATTTTGGAAATGTCAACACGTCTGCTATGAGAGAAAGCAGGAACAGAGCTCCTAGATAAACAGCTATTTTTAAATTGGTGTCAAAGAAAAGTATCTTCTTGCAAATGTGCACAATCATTAGAGAAAA
Source organism: Eupithecia pulchellata (assembly GCA_963931895.1). NCBI lineage: Eukaryota > Metazoa > Arthropoda > Insecta > Lepidoptera > Geometridae > Eupithecia > Eupithecia pulchellata. The sequence continues at coordinate 7,162,733 of OZ007535.1, forward strand.
TATTTCCATAACTGAAGGTGCTTCGCGAGTAGGTTTGGTACCTTTTCCTTCTGGTTCATTTTGTACTTTAGAGTTCATTCTATTTTTATTACTGAAACTATTTCTAGTACTCATGATTCAAGTAACACTTTCACGTAGCCCAGTGCGGGATGCAAAATGACGAAGTTCATGTGATTGTGAACTTTGTGAAGTGAAGTGAACATAAACAAAATAATATTTTTTTTTATTCTTTATTGATCATTCAACTTCTTGGTGGGCTGGGCTGGTGGTTCTGTGTCATAGACATAAACAAGACATTAATTTGACAATGATTGTGTTCAATGCTCAGACTGAGGTTCAAAGTTTCCAGTTTCCCCCATGATATAATTTCTATTGCCAAACAGGATTTAGAAACGTCATGGAACATGGAATATGGAATGCGTATGTCTAGTTCTCTGAAGTCTAGTTCTATTCTAGTAGGTTTAAAGGTAATCATTTGTTTCAGCTTCAACCGTTAATACACGTAGTGATTATATGCTCTGTGCATTAAATAGCGTTTCGTCCTTGGTACCTTGGTACGCTAGGTTAAAAACGTCAAAACAAATTTCATCGACAATATCTAGATTACGAATTGGTCATTGTTGCTCTACTCCTGTTCATTCACGTAAAACGGGACTCATCCATCTGCGAATGCGGTTTGGATGAAGGAACGATTGTCCATCTGTTATTCTGCTGCCCTATTTATTTTTCTCCTTATGATTTATTAGTTCACTATAAAGCTCCTCTTTCTTCTAATGTATCAACTTTGCTCTCCCTTACTATCAAAGAAAATACTAGTGCATTATTAAAATATTTGGTTACTCATGAAATTAAGCTGTAGCGTATGAATGTGTAAAGTAATGCCGTAGGTAGATATTTGTAATTTATGTACTTTTTGAGATATTAGAGTCACCTTAGTTTTGTATATTTGTAATGTTCCTACTTACTGTTAAATCCCATATTTACGAGTTAATATCTTTTTTGTTTGTTTTTATTTATAATAATGATCCGTGAACTCATTTTATCGACACGAAAGAAACCTTCGATCAATACCGTAGCGGGAAATATTTTTCTAGTACTATTAATATTTTTCAAAATGTTATTTGGCTCTTATAAATCGGGTAGGTAGTAAGTCTGGTCTGCCCCACTAACCTCGTGCTTCTTTCTTGTAAATCTATTGTCTCGCTTGTACTTTGATGGTGCGAATATGGCGACTAAAATGATCTTGATCGAAGTAGGTACCTACTACTGCAAGTTTTGTTTGGATGTATTTTTGTGAATGGTATCCGATCCGAGATTCGAGATCGAGATCCGAGAAGATTGTTTATGTTGGCATAAACAATCCCTTATGTATACTTGAGAATAAATTAATAATAGATATTTCTTATTATAATTTGTTTCGATAAATTGTTCATTGTGTCCATGGATTTATGAAAAGTAAGGATAGCATCCTGTCAAATCAAACTTGAATCCTAACAATGGCGGAATGACATTGAGTGTCATTGTATATCGAGATGCCAACTGAAGAAAAATTTACCCATAATTTTTATAAATATTATTCCTAATAATTGTTTACAAATGAATATGTAGATTATAAAAAATCTACGTAGGTACTGCTTTAGCCACGGTCATCGTCTATTAGACCTACTTTTTATAATTTTCAATTTACGCCAGCGCTTTATGGTGCTAACTGCAGTGAATTTGATTATCCCACAAGCACAGAACAGAACACTGTACTTTCCCGGGATCAAATAGTAACGTATTTGCTAATCGAAGAAATTTCAACAAAATCTGTTCAGCCCTCAGTGTATTCCAACTCTCCGTTCACTGTCTAATTTTAGTTTGAAAAAATTATTCTTTGTGCCTATTAACTGGCTGACAACTTTTTTCTGCCTGATGCTTCGCATGCGTTGTTCCTATGGAAATGCCTAACCGCAAATGAAATAAAAATTACTTATTTAAAAGTGGCAATAAGCAGCCATATATTACGATTGTTACTAGGAAGATCAATTAAACGTTCCTAATAATGAAAAAATATACATTTCTCTCAAATTTTCATCACCTAGAAATCTGAAAAAATATTGACTATTAGTTATGCCCTGCGGCTACCTATAATCTCGATATAACATGTTATCTGCGTAGTAATCAGCGTCAGTAAAATTATTATTAAAATGGGTTCAGCTATTTTGGAGGTTAGCTTAAATAAACACTATAATAATTCGTCTATCAAAAGCTAAGCTATTGTATTGATATTACAAACAGAAATTCAATATCATAATTATATTTCAAATAATACATATTATTACCAGAATGATAAATAAATGCCTATTTACCTGATTCATAATTTAAAGTCAATAAAATATGAGAATTGAAACTTATTTAATATACTCCCACATTTACCGGAAAATTTACATGTTTACATGTTGGCAGCACTGGCTAGATTTTGTGCTTCTATTTTGATTATTTTGTTCATAATAATTTTGCGTCAAATCAAAGAAATAAGTTGGTGAAATTAGAAATTTACCTAGGAAATGTGATCCGGTGTTTTTTATTGACAAACCTATTGTGATTTTTGCAACATCTGACCACACAAGACGGCGTTTTCCATTTATTTTGGTTTGTTTACAATGGGGTTCATCAGTTGGTGTATAAAGCCGTAATGGCGATGGCCAGCATACTATTTGATTGATTGGCATGCTTGCTTGATTGGAGTGCTTCATTTTATTTTTTTTCTGATACTCCTTCCGTACTTATTTATAGTTTCATGATTGTGTCCTACACATGTAAAATAAAATAATTAATGACATGCTAAAACTTACATTTATGCTATTTGCTTGTAAGCCCTCGCACTCGGTCTAATGTCTAGGAAATTAAATAAAGTTCCAAAAATTTTCGATTTCTTGGGAATTTGAACCCGCGATCTTCCGTCAGTACGGGCTGCGCTAAGTCAAAATCAAAATCAAAGTGCCTAGTGCTTTCGCCCTTAAAGGACTCTTTTGGACACATCACAAATGACTAATTACTTATGTAATACTAGTTATTAAAGTGATCACTTTGATTAATTTTTTACTTCAATATTTTTAAGGTAAATTTTAAGAAGTGAATTATAAACCAGTACTAGATATGTTAGATTAATTCGTGTTGGAGCCTAGACTCGACATTCTACTGATTTTGCCATCGTGCAACACTGACACTCAGGCGGCCATCCATCCATCCATTCATACGTAGTATCCTTATATAGTTTGTGCATCCATTGTTGCCAAGTTGTCAGAGTGCCGTGCCAAGCCAAGCCAAGCCAAGCCAACAAAATTTTTCCCTCCTTTTGTGAAGCATTAAAACAAAACAGTGTTATAAAATGCGTAAAATATCTAAAAACCGTGCAGATGATGATGTGATATCATCCACAAATGGATCAATGCATAACGATGACGGAGAATCTGTAGCTGCTAAGGCAGACGCAAAAGGCGATGATACCAATTCCGGCGGCGACGACGGCGCAGAGGACCAAAGCGAAGGAAACGATCGAGCATCAGATGCTTCGTTTTCTGAAACCCCGAAGAAAACTAAGGCTAAGAAAAAGACTAAGAAAAGAAAGTCGGGGAAAGCTAGTAAAGCTGCTGAGGAGTACGAGGTACGCTGCATTTTATCAAAAATAAATAATTGTGGCGCGAATTTTTAAAAATGAAGCACGTCTACCGTGGTTGAATTTGCACTATTTACTCCGTATTTTTTTCAGGTTGAAAAAATTATTGAAGCAAAAAAAATTAAAGGCAAGCTGCATTACTTGATACGCTGGAAGGGCTATGGTGCAGATAGTGACACATGGGAGCCTGAAAAAACTGTGTCATGTCCAGATTTGATCACTAAATTCAAAGAAGAGGTATGTATTTTTCTTGCATCTGGGGGTAATTGTTGTATAGTAATTAAATTATTTAAATTGGTCATCATTATGAGATCAATATGCAAGGAAAATGTAATTTAATTTGAGCCATAATTATGTTTCCCAATAAAAGATAGTCTATAGTTTCTATCTTTGGCCAGGCTAAATGACCTGTGAAAATGTTCACTGCCTAACTCTAAATATAACCCACTTACCTACCTATGACATTATTATTTGTAAAGAGGAAATTATAATGTCATACATAGGTAAGTGGCATGACATGCTTGTGAGAGATTCTTAGTTATTAAATAAATTTACAGAAAGAAAACTCTCGCAAAAATAAAGCAGAGACGAAAAAAAGTGAGAAAAAAGGAAAAAAGAGGAAGTCTAAGGATACTCACAAATCACCTGCTAAGAAACCTAAGACTGATTGGGACAGTGCAAAAGCTGATGAAAATGAAGAATATGAGGTATTTAAAACTGTATACCTATTTAGTTTTAAATTTAAATAATAACTACAATTTTAGCTACCCAGAGAGTCCCAGGTGATCAGAATTCTTATTATTATATTGTAATACCACAGGCACCTCCTAAGCTAATATGTGCATGTCTTAATCTTTGTTTTTATTGCACTTAAAATATTGGTCCAGTCTATTTTTAACAAAGGTCACTGAGGGGTCACTGATCACTTATTTCGGTAACCGGTACCAAATCTTCACAACATGATTGGGCAATATGTGCTCTCTTGGTTTGCTCGTACTGGGCCTGGCTTCAGTGAGTGTCCTCTCAGCATTGTGTTAGTGCTCAAAGTGTCTGTCATAATAAGTCTAGTATAGTATAGTGGCTTTCTTTTATTTCAGTCAACATATTCAAAAAAAGAATTAGTGGATAGCTCCACAGCCATGTGATTCCAAAAATGAAAAATAGTTACCAGATTTGCTATAGCTTTACCTGTATTTAATGAAAAACATTATCATTTGTTAAGGTTGAGCGCGTCTTGGAAGTGCATCACAAAAAGGATGGATCACGCGAGTTTCTTATCCATTGGAAGGGATGGTCCAACAAATTTGATTCTTGGGAACCTGAAGATAATTTGAACTGCTCCGACTTGATCAAGAAGTTTATGGACAAGGTGGGCAATCATATTAGTTACTCTGGAAATCAGACTGGGAATATGTACATCTACCCAACTCAAATCATCCTTTGTAATCCAACTGTGCCATTTTGCATGTTCTTTTTATTAATTAGTACTCTTGAAATCGGACTGGAAATATGTACATCTACCCAACTCAAATCATCCTTTGTAATCCAACTGTGCCATTTGGCATGTTCTTTTTTGATCATCAAAGGTAAAAGGGTAGTGGTATTAATGTTATACATGTAAAGGGTAGCTAACATCATCTAGGTGCAACAAGCTAATGTATACTCTATCATCTTTATAATTTCAGGTTGATGATGCTCGTAAAACACAGTCAAGAAGCTTGAGAGTGGCTCCGGAAACTACAAATCGCTTCACTTTGCAAGCTCCATCGTCCGGTCGCAGGCTGAGCAAGAGACGTGGTCAGCGTCAAAGGTAATACAATGTTTATTAATGATTCTTGATTTATGTATAACTAGCGAACCAATCTTTGCACGGATGAAATGGTGATATAAAAACATTCCTTTTAAATCACTTGATCTATCAAAAAACCGCATCCAAATCCGTTGCGTAGTATTATTGATGTAAGTATTAAACCGTAGTATTAAGTAGTTAAGATGTAAGCTTATTTAGGGATAGACAGACAGCAGGAAGTGATTTTATTTTAAACTATCTAGTGATTTACTATTGTAGGTCAGGCAAAGTTACATAATGTAACTTTTACTAACATATTCCTCTTTTGTTTCAGAATTCGATATGATAATGCAGAGTAGTGCATTTATGGATTTTTATGGTAAATAGGTATGTTTTACTTGGTGCACTTTAATGTACCCTGATCTACTTCTAAGTTTGTATGCTTGGTATTTGACTCAACTGTGACAATGGAGCCTAAATTTTGCCACGGGAATTTGGGAACATGATCTTTCTTCTATTTTCTCTTTTTGTGCAATACTTTATAATGTAATTACTAAGTACTACATTATGTAAATTTGAAAGATAATTGGGTTGGAAATTGTTTGCAAGCTGTCCTATGGGCACTTAAAAAAATGACAGAAAGTAAAATACATAATATCTGTTCCCTTTAACATGCTATCATCTTTATTATCGAAGTACACCTACAAATATTATTAAATTATTAAAAATGTTAAGTAATAAAAAAAATATAAAATCAGAAGGTAACAGAGAGGTGACCATGTACACTAAGTAGGGTACATTTTGTAGTGCTAGGCAACTTACTAGCGATAATTTAGGAAGGTTCAAAGAGAGGCACTTCAGAATTTGTCCTATGTATAGAAAAACAAACCACTAGTTCAAAGTGGCGAAGTCAAGGCGTCTACAATTTTGAGAAATCAGAGGCTATCAAAAAATATAATGAGAAAACAACAGGTACATTTGATATCTTCCTAAAACATCGTTAGGTTGTTACCAATATTTGTTTATAAGTAAGTTTTATTAATAGATGTGCACAAGTCACTATATCTTACTTGTTTGTAAGTGCTAATTCTGGACGAGAATATCTATCTAGACATATGCATGAAATATGAGAGATTGAAGTTGGGTCTCCAATCACTAGACAAGTAGACTTACAGGATGTTCTATTTGACTTGTTTGGGTTCTTTATGAAGTACAATGAAAATTTTTGTATGACTAGCTGGGCCAATGTTATTCACATTTCAGGCGTGAGTTAAGATCTCTTCGAAAATACTAGCCTTAGTCATTAGACACTAGTTGTGTCTAATGCTAAGGCGGTATGCAGACTAGACAGAGCAAGTAGCTGTTCACAAATATAATAAAAAGTTACACTTTCTTCAACTAAATTTGCTCTCACTGCTCTGCATAGCCCATAAAGTATGAAACAAGTGTTGTTTAATGTCTCCTACGAAATTTTATCATTTAAATAATTAAGTACATTATATTAGCGTAAAAATGTTAAGTCAAGTTCATTTGGGAAGTATGTCTTCATGAAAAATAAATATATAGTTATTTTATGTAGGTCTCTCCAACTTACCTCAAGGTGAGGTGCGAAGTTGTAAAGCTACTTACATTTATGTATGTAGGTAATAATAGATACTTATCTATATTATTTTTTAGTTTACGTGTGTTTTCAATGTAAGTATCTAATAAATACTTAATTAATTTTGGTTTTTCTATCTCGGCTTACTTTATCCCTACTTTTAATACCGATACCTACCTCCCGCCGACCCTGCCGATATTATTATAAGAATGGTTCCCCCTGCGTCGTCGTGACTCTGCGTCGACACTTGACTCGCTCGTCTCAAGGTCATTGCTATAGTCTGCTCGGTAGTAGTAGGTTTGTACTAAGATAAGATTACTGCTCCTTTGTATATGTAAAGGCCATTAATGGCTGTCGATGCAGACATCGACAGTAAAGTACTCTCCGTCATTAACCTAACCATTAGACTTCAATTACTGCAGAGTAAAGGCCATTGATGATTTGATGACGACCTCCGTGGCGCGGTGGGTGAATCTTCGCCTGTGACGCAGGAGGTTGCGGGTTCGATTCTCGCCTCGGGACCAATATTTGTAAAGTATAATATCTATAAAGTTATAAATAACATCAGATCTTCTTAATTTAAATAATGGTGACAACCTTCACATAATCATCTAGCCCCAAACTAAGCAGAGCTTGTGTTATGGGTAGGTACTGATGACTGATATACTGTGTATTACACAGATATTTTTTTATTACCTATTCATAGAAAACGACGAGAACATAATAGGGACCTGGACAAATAATTTTGTTCGAATCGGCAGCAAGTCAATATCTGCAGATCATGCATGCATAAATTTGCCGCGAGGCGGGAATTGAACCCGCAATCTCCTGCGTCGTAGGTGGACCTTCGTCCAACGCGCCACAGAGATCGTCAATGATAGTTTTCCACTAATATAAACTAAACGATTTAATGTAAGTATTTATGATGTCCAGGCCGAGATCATAGTAAACTTGCTGAGCTTGAGGCAATTATTTTATTTGTTAGATCCTGCGTGTGTTTTAAAGAACCACGATCATTGCTGGTGTGGAATCGAGGGTTTGTTATT
>OZ007535.1:7171028-7230572 GCA_963931895.1 Eupithecia pulchellata
ATTCAACCTGTTTTCTATTTGATTTTTTTAAATTTAGAATGAAACAAACAGCTATGTAATGTACTTTACTGATAAATCGCCGTATATTTATTTATTTATTTATTTATTTATCTTAGGGAAACAAAAAGCTTTAAAACTATAAAACTAGCACTTAACAATAGAAACAATAAGCTAAACAGTTTCCACTGATAGAGCGAGAAAAATTATCTTAGGATTTATACAAAAATGAAATATTATTACAGAAATTCAGGTTTTAAAAATTAACTAACTAAAGGAGCCATATCAATCATAGGGTTGGAAGAAGGATTGGTTGATTATTTAGAGTATAATGATAGCAAAAATATAAATTAAGTATTAGTTGTTGTAAGTACCTTACCTAATTAATACTTAGTGTTAAAATACATTTAATAATACATATAGTATATGTATACCTAATATGTATAAAATAATAAATTATAAAATTATAAAAGTGTCTAGCTGTAAATAGGTTAAGATAAGGAAGGTGGTCGCGTTGTGCCGAAGAAACTATTGTTAATTATTTTTTTGAATATATTAGGTCTGGCTGTGAAAATATCAAAGTCAGCCGTGCTGTAGGTGCTGTTAAAGAGAGCAGATGTTCGAGGAATAAAAGAGTTCTTGCGATATTTAGTCGCGCAGGTAGGTACATGCAGCTTTAGATAGTTGCGTCTCGTGGATGCACGGGTCGGGACAGTAATATTAATTTTAGAAAGAAGATGGGAACAGTCAATTCTATTTATAAGGATATTGTGGAAGAATGTGAGGTCGGCGGCGTCTCTACGAAGTTTCAAAGTGAGAAGGTGGTGACGTTTGCAGCTCTCAATATAGTCGAAATCAGGAATATATATTTTGTGTTTAAAGTTTAGGTGTCTCAGAAATTTTTTTTGCACTTTATCTAAAGAGTCTATGTATTTTTTATATCGCGGATTCCAAACTTGCGAGGCGTAGTCAAGTTTACTTCTTACTAGCGAGCAGTATAGAATTTTCAGAGATTTCGTGTTCTTAAAGTCTTTGGTAATCCGCAATATAAAACCGAGCGTCTTCATGCTGTTCTTAATTATGTGGTCAATGTGCTTGTCAAACAGGAGCTTAGAGTCAAGTACCACGCCTAAGTCGACCACCTGATTAGTCCTAACTAGTGATTGACCATTGATTTTATAATCATATGTTAAGGGGTGTTCGGATCTTGTAAAAGAGACACTGAGGCATTTAGAAGTGTTGAGTTCTAGCTTGTTGGACATGCAATAACTATGTAACCTATCCAGGTCGTACTGAAGCAGTTTTGCGTCATTAGCCGACTTGATATTTTTGTAGATTTTCATGTCATCAGCGAAGAGTAAAAATTTAGAGTTAGCAAAGCATTTATCGATGTCGTTTATAAATATGACAAATAGGAGAGGTCCGAGAATGGAGCCCTGTGGTACTCCAGACGTTATCAGTGTCGGCAACGACGCAAATCCATTCAGGACAACAGTCTGACACCTGTCCCTAACATAAGAGGCAAACCATCTATGTAGATCCCCCCTTATACCTGCTGCCAGTAACTTTAAGAAGAGATATTGCACTGGAGAGAGAAAAGTGAAGAAAATTGCATCATTGCATCGACTAACACCGGAAACCTCAAAGGTTCTATGTCTATTTGGGCAAACGGTTGTTATTTAGTGAGAACTCACCTATAGCTGCAGCAATGGCTCCAACCCCGCGCCACAGCCCTCTCTCGCGAGTGAAAGAGAAGGCGCGATGCGGGTCCAGGGACGTGAGCGGGACGGACGCGACCACTCTCTCCACTAGAGTCGGCTCGAAGTCGGCTAGCCGCTCTATCAATGCCTGAAAGGACAAAAAGCACTCAGTATAAAATAAGAATTCTTTAACTACTCCTTAGTGTGCGTGCGTCGGCAATTTGCTAACACACAATCTGAATTTGTGCGCGACAATCCCAGTTTTTGGTGTTAAGGCATACCTATAAAGAGTGTTTGGTACATCGTTTGCCAAAATAAAATGGGGGATGGAGGGGGGTTTTTTCTACCTTCTCGACCGTCTCAAAAATATCCCACGGAGGCTTTAATTTTCTTAATTTTATTTGTGATTTACAAAAGCCTGCACTTAAACTTGGATGTAAAAATTATGCAGTGTGAAGTAAAGAAGAAATACCTGAGTGGAGTCAGGCGACGGCGGTATATTGGCTAGATCTCCCCTCACCACAGCATCACCCACCGCTTCCACAAAGGATTGCTCACACGAGCACTGCTCCCAAAGCATACTCCACAGCTCCTCACTAAAATATAACATTAATTATATTCATGGTAAGTATGGATAATACTTATCCTATCCCTATAAGTGCTAATACATATTATAGGTGGTACTAGATTTACAAGATGACTGATATACATAATACAAATAGATATATTTTTTTCTTATATTGAAAACAACCAGAACACTCTGAACAAATATCTGCATATCGTAAAAATATTTGTCGGAGCAAATATTTTTCATGCAAGGCAAGAATCGACTGCGTCCTCATGCCTTGAGATCACCTCTGTGGCGCGGTGGGCGAAGGTCCCATAAAAATAATATAACATTAAATCTAATAATATCCATACTGATCCTATCCCTATAAGTGGTAAAGTAATTGTCCTTTTCACGTCATGTATGTATGTATCAGGAAGAAGGACAAGCTAATTTTTATCCAGGAAAAGCGGTGTGAAACTAGCAGCTCAACATAAAGCATCAAGGAGTTCTTAGAACATGATTACAGTCAATATAATGTAAAATCATTAGTAAAATGAACCTGACATCTCCGTAACATCACCCTAGAGTGATGGATCATTATCGTGAAATTAAAACTTGCCCATAGACAGCAAAACTATTATTTATATTATGTTTTGACGAGCTGTAGCCTCAGCATTTAATTAAGGTGCCAAGGTAATAATGTACTTACACTTTTTATGTTTGATTTATGACAATAAAGAAGTCTGAATCTATAAAATTAAGTAAGTACCTACCTACTTTAATCATATCTATATGGAAACTAATCAAAAAAATGACAGCAAGTGAAACTAAAATATTAAAATAATTTAAAAAATACAGCACATTAGAAATAGTTTAATCCTTCATAACAATTGCTTAACAGGTGAAGTGGGAAGGTCAGAGCTCGTAAAAAAAATATTTCATTGTAATACGATGTGTGACATCACTTACCCAAGATCATATTTGACGCACAACCTCACGACCTGATCCGCCACATTCTTGCTGTTCAAAATGTGAGGTCGCTCAGAAATGTTCACGATCAGTTTCACAGCCAGCGACTTAGCATCTGGTCCTTGGGTGGTGCTGAGTAGTCTCAGCGCTTGTAAGTGTCGCCCGGCGGAGTAGAAGGCCTGAGCCCTGGAGAGGAGGTCCCTCGGTCGGACGCGCACTACGCCGCGGCGCCCGAGCAGGGATAGGGCTCCACCGGTCACGCATGCGCCGGCTAACGCACTGCCGCCGGCGACGCACATGGCACGAGACACGCGACCGTCTGTCCAGTGACCCTGCGAAAAGATTTATATGATTGTGATGATTTTGACAAGCAGCGGTCCGCCCCGGCTTTGTTTTAAAAATATTATTTTTCATGCGGTTTCCTAATTTGCTTGAAAATATTCTGTACCCTATATATCTATGTATGTTCATCAGGCATAATTTAGGATTCTAATGGTCAAAGACTGGACTGATTTGAGTCTTTTTCAAATCAGTCCAGTAGTTTCCGAGCCTATTCAATTCAAACAAACAATCAAATAGTTCCTCTTTATAATATTAGTATATTATGTACCCGTCAACGACTTTTTAAAGTAGTTAGCTAGTCATATAGGTACATTGTTTCCCTCAAAGATCACACATTTAAGTTCGCCCTTTCGTCTCCGTCCCGATTGGTCCTCTCGACGTTTGAAGGCTGGAAAGAGATGGAGGACCGATGTGACCGCTTCAAGGGTAAGGACCTCAGTTAAGGCCTTTACATGTAGAGGTTGTAGTTGTAGGCAGTTTACCTATAGCACCTCACTTTGTTGAGCACGTAAACCAAACACAAGAGTCACTGAAGTAAAGTTTATTAAAGTTAGTTAACACAGTTAGTTTAAGGAGGCAAATCTTAACTTGATTGTCACTCTCGCGGGAGTAGGTCACGTACTGAAGTTAAAATAATTAATCTAGGTAAATAATTATCGCGTGCGACACAGATTACCTAAATCGCCGCGTGCGCAATATTGGTAATGTAGGGTGAAACCATACATATTGGCAACCCCAAAAGAAAGTTAACTAAAGTTAGAAGTACATAGATGACTATCAAGAGAAGATCTGCCAGTACAAAGTAAATAAAATTATTCATCGAAAGTGAACGCGATGTTGTCTTTTGCCTCAGTAGGCGATAGTTGCCGCGGGACCTGTGTCGTCGACGTGGTTGCCGTCAACGCTGATGTCGCGTGGCTAGGAGCTCTCTGGATATCCCTCTCTTGAACGGGGCGACTTTGAAGCTCTATGTCTTCGTGTGTCTCTCTTGAGCGTACTCGTTTAGAGCAGTTAGGTGGGTATGTCTTAACTACCCAGATGATAGTAATGACGATGGCGAATGCGAGTAGAGCGTAGCATATAACGTATTGATGTAGGTCATGGGTAGAGATAGTTTCGGGGAGGATCTCTCTTTCCTTTTGGAACATTAGTAGGTTGTCTATGTTTCGGCTTTCCTCCGTCCGTTGTTGGATTTCCCATGGTATGTTGTGGTAGGTTAAGTCTACGATTTTGTTAACAGTTGAGTTCAGCGGTGCCATGTTGAAGTCAGTCTCCATCTTCATGTTGGTGTTGTACTGGTTGCGTGAGTAGATCGTGAAGTCATTTGACTGTAACAAGCATCCTTGCTTTAAAGTTACAATGCTAGACGATGTTGTTGCGTATGTTGTGACGTCATTGTCGCATACGGTGCGCAAAGTGCAAGCTCCGCAACAAACAGCCAGCCAGGTGTTTGGCGAATGCAACTCGACCCATACGTCACTGCATGACGTTTTTTTTTGACGTCACAAGGAGTGCTCGAACTGTGACTTAATAGTTTCGCCTCGCACGGAGCGTTCTTGCTATCTAAGCTAAACACTGGTAAGTTTTTGTTACAAATCAAACGATCTTGTTTCATAACAGTGCATAGTTTTACCTCCTTTTCAGATGGTGAGATATAAGCGTTTTTTTTAAAGTTTACTGCAATATACTGTGACTTTGGCTGTATGATGGTGAATTCTGTCTCATTCCTCACAGGTAACGGGGTAATTTTGTAGAGCAGAAATTCTTCATTTGATGTCAGTGGTATGTGGACTTCAAATAAAAAGTAGTTAGTTGTAACTCAAGCCTTCACATAGAGCAGCTTGTAGATAATCTTTTATGTCTTTTTTGACGTTTTCTAATGGCAAGGACAATCTTTTTGGTAGGCTTCCAGAGATAACGTTTAACTGTTCCACCAAGTTCACAGGGGTGAGTAAATGCACATCCATGTGTCCTTTGTATACATTGGTGAGTGTATCAAAAAGCAATTCTTGCATTTCTCTCAAGTTTTTGAGTAGTAGGTAAGTAGCTAGAGATGCTGAATTGAAGTAGCTGGTTGCCATGATAATTTCCATAGCAGACTCAACCTTAGCCAGATTAAAGTTAGTTTCGTTCACAAAGTTGTCGACCATGTTGAGTTGTCGGTGAATGTTATCTTCTGTTTTCTTTAGCATCTTGTTCTCCAGCTCCACAATAGAAGTCTGATTTTTCATGAGGCCCAGTAGGTAGTTCTCATTATTTTTAATAGCTTCTATGTCTTGATGGTATTTGTCGGCGAATTCTTGGTCAAGGACACCGCAGTACCATGCGCTTGAGCGCATGGTACTGTCGGCGCCGTGTACTAATGTGAACATTGATAATAAAGTTATTAAAAATGTTGTGAATGTTTTCTTGGCAGTTCTTTTAGTTTTAACAAGTTTCGGGACATCTTGTTTTGACGTCTCATTTTCCTGTTTTTGCGAAATTTCCGTTTCTAGAGTTTCTAGAGGAAGTGGTGAAAGTTTCACGATAGGACGCTTGAGAATGCCAGATTGCGTTTTCACTGTAGTTACTCTAACAAGGCCGTCGGAACCGGGATGAAGCTCTATAACTCGCCCCATGGCCCATTTTCCGGGAGGCAAGTTATCCTCCTTTATAAGCACGATGTCACCTTCCTTGATGTTTTTCATAGGTTTGTTCCATTTGCTGCGGCTTTGTAATTGAGTTAGGTATTCGTTGGACCAGCTTTTCCAAAACTGTTGTATCATATTTTCAGTTAATTGCCATCGTCGGCGTATGTCAATAGTTTTGACATCGCTGTAGTCGGAGAGGGGTAAAGTCAATATCGGGCCCCCGGTAAGAAAATGTCCCGGAGTGAGATAGCTGTAAAACTCATCCGGGTCTTCTGTAAGTGGGCATAAGGGCCGCGAGTTCATGCAGGCCTCAATCTTCGTAAGTAGTGTAGTAAACTCTTCGTATGTGAGTTTTTGGTCACCCAGCACACGTCTTAAGTGGTGTTTCAACGACTTTACTGCAGCCTCCCAGAGGCCGCCTGCGCTAGGCCACGCTGGAGCGTTGAAGTGCCATTCAACCTCAAGTTTTCCGATTTCGGTGAAAAACTCTGGCGATAGGATTTGTCTAAATTCTTCAAACTCTTTGCGTAACACTTTGGCAGCACCGATGAAGTTAGTACCGCAGTCAGAGTAGACGTGTTTTGGTGTGCCGCGCCGCGCGCACATCCGTTGGAATGCCGCGATGAAAGTTTCAGTGCTGAAGTCGGACACGAGCTCTATATGTACAGCCTTTGTGGCCATACACACGAAGATTGCTATGTAGCCTTTGGACGTCTTCACACCTCTTCCTTTGTTCAGTTTCACATCTACATTTCCAGTGAAGTCGACACCGGTATGCGTGAATGGTCTTGAAATTCTTGTTCTTTGTGCTGGTAAATCACTAAGAAGTTGGTAGATTTCAGTCGGCTTGTGACGGTGACACGTGATGCAGTGCCGAAGTCTCGTTTTCACTGCCCTGTTGCCACCAACAATCCAGTAGCGCTGCCGTATATAGGCTAACGTTAATCGAGCCCCTCCGTGTAGTACTCTAGAATGTGCCTGTTCGATAAGTAGTTGTGTTAATCTCCCGTTTTTTGGTAAAATCATAGGATTTTTCATCTCGAATGGTAAACTAGAGTTATTGAGGCGGCCACCCACTCTAATGATGCCTTGTTCATCCAGATAAGGGTTAAGTTTATAAATAGGACTTTTATTAGAAACCGTTTCTTTTTTCATAAGTAGTTTGTATTCTTGCTCGAACTCGATGCGTTGCGTAATTTTTATTATTAATTCATTCGCTGCAGTCAGTTCCCTAGTAGTTAGGTAGTTAGTATCGCATTTCGCGCGATTTAGTGCGTTTGCACTGAAGCGCCGTATCCATGCCGTCACACGTATAATGTGGGCCAATGAACTACTTTTGTTAATAAGTTCAGTAATAAAATTAGTCTCTTGATTTTTTGCTAGGGTTGTCAGCGTCGGCTTAAGTCCAGTGTTTGTCGTATGAAGACACATGTTTTTCGGTACCGTCTCTTTATCCGATATCTGTAAAAAGTCCGGTCCTTTCCACCAAAGGTTGAAGTTAAGTAGCTTGGTAGGGTACATTCCTCGTGACGCGCAGTCTGCTGGGTTTAGTTCTGACTTGACATAGTGCCAGTTTTCAGACGGGATGACATGTTTAATTTTGATAACCCTGTTGGCAACGTATCTTTCCCATCTAGTAGTTTCTCCCTGCAACCATGCAATCACAACTTGAGAGTCACTCCAAGCTTGTATTGTAATGTTGTGCCCTTTGAAGGCTTCTATGGCCTTTTCAGCTAGTTGTGATAGTAGAAGGGCACCGGAAAGTTCTAAGCGCGGCAGCGTAATTTTTTTTGCAAGCGGGGCAACCCTAGTCTTAGCCGCGAGTAAAGTTATAGTAGGTAAGCCTTCGATGTAAACACGACTGTAGATGACGCACGAGTAGGCTTTTTCGCTGGGTCACAGAAACATAATAGTTCTATGTTCCCTTGTGTCACTCCCAGCCATCTGTTAATTTTAATGTTTTTGATTTCATGAAGTTCGTTTTTAAGTTTTAACCATTCTTGTTGTATCTCGGTCGGTAAAGTTTCATCCCAAGCCAGTTTACTTGTCCAGACTCTCTGAAATAGTAGTTTAGCTGTCACAGTTATTGGCGCTAACCATCCCAGAGGGTCATATAGTTTAGAGATCTCAGATAGAAGATGGCGTTTTGTTAGATGTTGCCGAGATTTTTCTTCTAAGTCCCAGTAGAAAGTAAATGTGTCGTTTGTAGTATTCCAACCGAGTCCAAGGGTCTTTTTTGTGTCTTCGTGTTTGAAGTCAAAAATTTGTTCAGTTGACATTTGATCTTTACTCAAGTTTTGTAGTAAAGCAGGATCATTGGCCGACCATTTCCGTAAGTTCATGCCGCCGCCTTGTAGTAAGTTGATAAGTGACGATTGTAGTTGTTGAGCTTCGGAGATAGTGTTATGACCGCTGATTAAATCGTCAACATAGAACTCATTTTGTAGTATTATAGCAGCGTCTGGATACTTGTCCCAGTCGTCTATGGCGAGCTGCTTTAAAGTTCTCATGGCGAGCCAGGGCGCGCTTTTAGTTCCGTAAGTCACGGTGCGTAAGACAAAATCTCTAAGTTTCTCTGAGGGCGAGTTTCGCCAGACGATTTTCTGTAGATGTTGTTGTTCATCTGCAATCCATATACATCGGTACATCTTTTCTATGTCCGCAGTGTAGGCATATCTGTAGACCCGCCATTTCAGGATAAGAGATTGTATGTCTTTTTGCATGTTATTGCCTTTTTCTTGTACGTGATTGAGACTAAGGCCGCTTGTTGTTTTTTGAGAGGCGTTAAATACAACTCTTAATTTTGTAGTCGATGAATGCTCTCGTAGTACACCGTGATGGGGTAGATAGCATTCTGGTTTTGTTGTAGAAAGTGAAGGCGCTGGGGCCATATGGTTAAGTTCTAAGTATTCTTTTATAAAATCTCTGTACATAAGAGCGAGTTTCGCATTCCTTTCGAAACGTTTTTCGAGTTGTAAGAATTGTGAAATGGCAATAGATCGAGAATTTCCTATCCTTTTTTCGTAGTCGGGAATTAAAGGAATTTTTACAATGTATTTTCCATCTGGGGCTCGCTGTACTGTTTTTGAGTAGTGTTCCTCGCACTGTTCGTCCTTAGAAATGTCCTTGATGTCCTGAATGATGTCCTCGTGCTCCCAGAACTTGCTGATGCTGTTGAGGTCAACAAGTACGGCATGGCAGTTGAAGTTATGCGTTTTTCCACACAGGATCCAGCCCAGGTGTGTTTGTTGTGCAGTAGGTGCTTGTTGGTATCCCTTCAGGACTCCTTCAAGGATAACATTCGAGTAAATGTCGGCTCCAAGTAGTAAGTCGACAGGATGTGACTTGTTGAAGTCAGGATCGGCGAGCTTTAAGTTTTCGATGTGCGGCCAGTTTGGCTTTTTAAAAGTTGAGTTAGGTAAGTTATTTGTAAGTTTTTTCAATATAAGCGCTTGAGTTTCAAACGCGTAGTCGGAATGTATCGACTTGCAGTTAAGTTGTAGACGTCCCTTGCAGTCTCCTGACAGCGCCCCGACTCCCGATATAGTGGCGTTTATCCGCTTTCTTGGCAGTCGAAGTAGTTGAGCGGCTTGTTCAGTGATCAAATTTACTTGTGAACCTTGATCCAGGAGCGCTCGAAGTGTGACGTAAGTTCCGGTAGCAGATTTTACCTGAAGTTGAACTGTAGTTAACAGTATTTCCTCGTCATTTGTTGCGAGATGATTGGAACCTTGTTGAGTTGATGATGATGATGTTGTTGTGTTAGTCGTAGCCTTATTAATGTGTAGCAAAGTATGATGTTTCCTTTTGCATTCTTTGCAAGTTTTCGTAGACGTGCATTCAGCGTCGCCGTGGCTATATAAGCAGTTTTTACATAAATGCAATTTTGAAACAATATTATTTCGTTGAATTTTATCCATATCGATGAACTTTGGACATTGCATTAGTACATGTTTTCCTTCACAGTGCGGGCATTGACCGAAAGTAGTAAGTAAAGTTTTAGTTTGATGTTTTTTATGTTCGTAGTTATGTTTGTAATTGGGTTGTTTATTAAAAGATGATTTATCCGATGAAGGCGATTGTTTCGGCATTTCCTTTTTTGCATTTTTCATGCCTTCGTAGGCCATGAATTTGCCTTCTAGAAAGAAAAGAAATTGATCTAGATGTGGTAGTTCTCTATGATCTTGTTGCTCTTTCATGTAGTCGGTGTAAGTTGTGACGTCTAGCTTTTGTGACATCAGATGGACGATAAGTGGGTCCCAAGTAGTTGTATTCACTCCGATATTGGTCAATCCGTTCATACATTCCGTGATGACGTCATGCAGCTTCTTCAGAGATTGGCTATCGGGTTGGTTGATAACCGGCGAGTTAAGCATAGTGTTGACGAAAGAGGTAAACTGAAGACGATGGTTGTCGTAGCGTTGAGACAGTATGTCCCAGCACGAGTTGTAGTTTTCAGCACTGATGCTGAGATGTTGTACCAGTCGCTCTGCCTCTCCGCGCAATCTTGTCTTGAGATGCTGCATTTTTTGAGCCTTGTTAATCATCGGATTGTTATGAATGGTTTCTAAGAAGAGATCCTTAAAAGAAATCCATTTTGTGTAGTTGCCGGAAAACTCAGGAACCTCGATCCTAGGCGCCGATTGTTGGTAATGTACTGTAGACCAAATTTTTGCGTTGATGTTTCTTTTGAGTTCATCATACTTGTCTTCCATCGACACGAACATATTGTAGTAGGTGATGTCGGAGCCCTTGATTATAGACTCCAGTTCCCAGTGATGTTTGTCGATGACGTCCCACTTCGACTTCAAAATGGAAAGGTGATCTTCCAGCTCCCATTTCTCCGTCACATCTTTCAAGTTTATTTTAGACATGGCCCGGTCAAGAGCTTTAAAGTTACACTCCTGCCGCGTAAGAAGTGTTTTTAGTTTTTCATCGGCATTTTCATCCATAGTACCACTCAGATCAAATGATACAGAAGGACGTTCGCGTAGTTGTAGTAACAAACCATCCATATCCTTTTTAGTTTTAAGATATAGCTGCATGGTTTTAGTAAAAACGTCGTCGGTGAAGTAATTATGCGATTTTTCCTCGATAGTTTCGATAAGAGTCGCATGACGTCTCTCAAAATCCCGCCATTGTTGTTCGAGGGTCTGGAGACGTACAGTTAAGTAATCTTCCGTTTTTCTCGACTTACTATCCTTCGCGTAGTTAGAGCATAAAGACTTAATGTTGTTGAAGCATTCTTCTTGTATTTTCAATACCTCCATGTTGACGATAGGCTTAGTTTAGTCGAAAGAAACAAGTTAAGTTAGTTAATAGCTTATAGTGTAGTTAGTATGTACTTGCGTAGGACTTAAAGTAAGTTCTTAGCCCTGACACGTAGTTGACGGTGGCAGAGATAAGTAGGTAATTAGCTTCTAGCTCTGGCACGTAGTAGACGGTAGCAGAGGTGAGCAGCGTTGGTTCACGACGAAAAGGCCACAGAGTTCCCGTAGACTCCTAGTCGTAGTAGGTATTAGGCTTATTGTACCTAAATGACAATATTGTACGCCTTCTCAATTTAACTGGTGATTCCCGCTGGTGGGAGGCCAGTCAAACCGATTCGCTATCGCCAAAAAATACAAAAAGCATAAATACCTCGTTTCCTCGTAGGATCAGATGTTCCTTGATGAGGGTAAAGCCGAAGGACCAAAATGTAAGCACCTCACTTTGTGATGTCACCGTTGGTGACGTAGTAAAGTTTAGATAGTTTGTTGAGCACGTAAACCAAACACAAGAGTCACTGAAGTAAAGTTTATTAAAGTTAGTTAACACAGTTAGTTTAAGGAGGCAAATCTTAACTTGATTGTCACTCTCGCGGGAGTAGGTCACGTACTGAAGTTAAAATAATTAATCTAGGTAAATAATTATCGCGTGCGACACAGATTACCTAAATCGCCGCGTGCGCAATATTGGTAATGTAGGGTGAAACCATACAAAGGTTCACCTCAAGAAATTAAAATTGTTGGGGGTTAGATGGATTTTTAATTTCTTCTAGGTCTTACAAGTTATTTAAATAGCAAATGAGAACTTTTACGCACATTATGGACCATAATATACAACAAACTTTGAATCAAAGATGCTAAAGACTTGACGTCTTTATCAACTTTCGGAGTCATCGAAATTTGTGGATTTTAGAAAATATCCACCCAACTTCAAAATTAAAATTGATTGAATTGAAGATTATTTTAGTATGGGTTTATAGCAAATTTTGTGAAAGCAGTTTTGTGGTTTACCTATCTGCTAGCTAAATAATAAAAGCTGCAGAGATAACAAAAACGCAAAAAATAGAAGCGCCCGTTTCACTATAAGGATAGGCTTCAAACATGTTACTTTATTACATACCTTAAAAAAAGCGGATGCGTAAACTGGTTCAATATGAGACAGCTCCAGAGGTTTATCGTATTCATCTCCCCACAGTCTTAAGTTCTCGTCCCTGTCGAATATCGCTAAGGACCCTCCGAGCCAGCCCAACCATAGTGGAATCGTTTTCAGTTCTACGCGGTGTACTGGTCTAATAGATATAGATGTGCCTGTGATCGTTAAAATCAGCCATTGTAGTGTGGTTGCTCGGGCACACACTAGTGATTTTTCATCAGTTTCGCTCCATTCGATTACAGGTAGGGTCTCCGGGGGTCCTGTGAGACGCATGCCGGCCGCACGACCCCCAGCCACGATAATAAGCCGACTGAGCGTTGCCAGAGCCAACACGCGAGCGCAGCGTGCCGACATTGTCACCACTTCTCCTCTCGCTCCGGAAAAGAGGCACGAGCTTCTAGTAGACCGCACCCCAAGAGGCCGCGTAAACTTCATCAACCACACTGACCCCCCGGTATCCAGCGCCAACCCTGAACTCGCAGCCCAGGTAACCCGTAATATCCCCCATATTTCTCCACCCAGAGTGATGCGCCTCATAATTGTCCCTTGTGAGCTTTCATATTGGCATATAAGACCTCTAGCGAAGCCAGCAAGCAATCTAGAGCTGTCCTTATTGTATGCAATTGATGCGATAGCTCCACTTGAATCAACATTGGCATTGCAAACCCATCTCAAGGTCTGATCTTGAAATGATAGTAGCTGTCCTTGGGCAGTGCCCACGGTGAGTTTGCCATCAATACCGACTCCTAAAGCTGTAGCAGCACCAGCTGATGATCGCTCCTGTTCACAAAAAATTTGTTTAGTTATGATATGTCGCCGTAGAATCAGCCCGGGTTGTAAATTGGCTAGCTGGATTACAAAATGACACATTTCAGATAAATGCTGATTTTGTACTACCACATTCAACAATATACGAAACCTCACTTAGCCATCTTATTGAATGGAATAAGTTTTCTTAGCAGATCAGCTTGCCTTTTTTTATACGCTAAGCCATCCTACAAACGGGCTGATGTTACGATCCGGCATTATGTGACAGTAATATCAACATCATGCCAAGCAAATAATATCTGCAGATCGTGCCATCATTTGCCCCGAGGCTGGAATTGAACCCGCAAGCTCCTGCGCCGCAGGTAAATCTTCGCCCACACGCAACAGAGGTCGTCGATATAGTTGTCAATATCGTAACATGACAATGACAAAACTCTCTTTGTGTCTCTCAATTTTTAACAGTAACACAATAGTGTGCTGTGTGAGAAATCAACATCATACCATCAAGTCCTTGATGGCACAGCGGGGCAAGGACGCGACGGTTGTAGGTTCAATGCCCGCCGGGACAAATAGTTGGACAATCGGCACTTCAAAAAGACCAAGTGCTTTCTATGCATAAAAATATATCTAACTAATGTTTAAGTACATTATGTCCCACAGTGGAACATCAACATCAACAGCCTATAATAATAGTCCACTGCTGGACATAGGCCTCCCCTAATGAGCGCCATAGATGGCATCATTATTTGGGGGTTATTGCCCATAATCCCCACGCTGTGGAACATGGTGTACTTTAAAGACATAAATAAAAGAGTAACTAAGTGTGGGACTCCCACAGCCTTGGGTCTTGGAGGAGAAGTATTAGTAATATTAAAGATAGGAAGTCTTACTGTTTGGAAACATTCAATTTTTTTATCAGCATAGAATAACTATAGAAATAAGAAAAACAACATTCAAGACTTTTTTAATCAATGCCCCATAATCGTTTCTATTTTATAGCCCAACATCTATGTCTTAACATAGATGTTGGGCTATCCAAACAGAATGTAGATATCCAAACAGGACAAAGAACATAGAATAGATATCCAACTCATTTAAATACCTGTGCCTGTTTTATCTGTTGGGACACTCCTAATAGGAAATCCACTTGAAGTGCAGAACACGTCACCGGTTCCTCTTCAGACTTGATGTATTCATGTTCAACACCATTCTCTTCAACGTCAACGGATAACAGCTCCTCCAATGTTGGTGCCTCACTTGCAGGTAATGCATATTCAATCTCATCCAACTGTAAAGGAAAAATTTTAAGATATAATGGAGCTGAAACTAAGAATCAAGGTCTTGTGCATCTGCTGCAATTTGCTGAAAAGTACTTGACATTTGAATCTACTCTTTTTGGAGTAGAGACCCTAGTTCTGAGGGTACCGAGGCTGTGAGACATGAGACATGTGACCCGAGGGCTGGTAAGTATCTGTCGCAGCGTATCAGCATTGGCATACTGCAAGGCAATTCAGCCAGCTTGGGTCTTGGGTAGTCTTCCGACTGGTATTGATATGGATCAGTTGAGCTACCAATAGTCGTTTTGCAACAGTCTGTGCATAGCTCAATTGTTTCAATTCTAAATGCTATTTCTAATTTGGTTATTGAATTGTAATTTTCTTCAATAATAAAGGTTTTTTCTTCTAGCATTACAGTACTTACCTCTTATATTGGAATTACACATTCCAGTTATACGCTAATGTTCTAGTGGTTTCTTTTTCACTTCTTCCACTGATTTCTCTTCACTTGAAGTGAAGAGAAATCAATAGTTGTTATTGATTTCTCTTCATTATTCTTTTCTTTATAATAATTAACTATATGAAATTTGACTTGTCTAAGCTTATTTTGTAAGACTAAATAAATAAAGTTATTGAATCTGTATCAGGAAATTTACCTATGTTTATGGTGATAATGCTAGTTTTCAAATAAAAGGGTGATCAATTTGTCATCCGCAGCACAATTATTTTAAATTTCATGTGATACCTATCCTATGTGTATAAAGATTTCCTTAGTGTCCAATATAAATAAGTTAACACAAAAGTAATTTTTATTGGGATATTGACAGTTTCAAAATAGGAAAACCCAAAACTCAAATCATGGTAAAGATTCCCGTATAAATGATTTTAGTCCTAATCTTATAATAAGAATCACAAACTGATGCAAGGATTTCCTTTGTTTTTATAACATTATCAAAACTCCTATGTTTACAGGCACAATTTTATAGTTGGTTGAAAAGCCAGGCTTTAAACTAGCATAATAAAGGTACTAATATTATTTATTTATTTGAATATAGCAAGCAAGCATAGATGTATACATACTCAGTAAATCAAAGGGACCTGTACAAAAATTAAAGTGCAATTATTTACACAAGAAAGTTTAATAACAAAAAAGAAAGCTAGGTTTTATAATAATAAGGGGCGTTTCTTACCTCTTCGATATCCAGATATGGAAGACTACTAGTTACTGACTCCAAATCAGAGTCTATTAATGATTGCACTGATGGTGTTTTCAGTAAATCCATGCTGATGCAGCGGTGTTATATATTTCACATGTAGTGGAATAGGTTTACAACGAAAGGACACTTTTGAAAGTAAGATAACATAGTTTTATTATAAATTAAATTTTAATGTAGTGTTCTTCTTTTGAAGAGGTCGTATCGTACAAAAGTTTTTCTAATAGGGAGTTGCCAACTATTACTTGATAACATTTGAATTTATTTTTGGTAAAATAAAATCGT
The DNA here is from genome assembly GCA_963931895.1 of Eupithecia pulchellata. Lineage (NCBI taxonomy): Eukaryota > Metazoa > Arthropoda > Insecta > Lepidoptera > Geometridae > Eupithecia > Eupithecia pulchellata. The sequence goes on from OZ007535.1 coordinate 7,187,181, forward strand.
TTTAAAGGGATGATTTTCCTGGTTTTCCATAACATAACGCATACATAATTATTTATCCAGTAAGGATCACCATCAGCGTATATAAAAAACAGCACACATAATAATGAAATATAGTATTTCAACTTTAATTAAATTATATTTTCTTCTATTATTTATCATTATTATGATGATATAATTTCAAAGTTATTATATAAGGATACCTAATAATAACTTTTTACGTAACTGCTTAGACAAATACTTATACGAAGGAACCGCCCCGCAGCCGTCCCACCGCGCTGCGCTTGCTTGTGTCTTTCCTCCCTCTCTGTGTAATGGAGAGATAATCTGATGTGTCTGAGGGTTTGCTTCGCTGGCTCTATCAATCTATCAATACCAATCATCACAGCATTCATCAATCTATCAATACCAATCATCACAGCATTCTGCGAGCGGTTATAGCCGTGTGAAAATGTAGGTAGGTACTGAATTGCTGGCAGCACTTTAACTGTCGCCCCTCTGTCAAATTATATAATCAGACAGTGACATACATGACGTATGTCACTGTCACTAGCAGACCGTAAAAAAAAACTTCACGTAGGTAACCTGGGCTGCGTTCAGAGAAGGTTCAGAGGCTCAGGGTGCGGTTGTTTGGTGTCTAACTCATCCGAAGGTTCAGAACGAGTCGGTTGTTATACGTCAAAGTTGACATTATCACTCAGTCGTCTGAGCATTATCATGACAAAACTGACGTAACAGTTGCCGGACGTTCGTTTGTTTTGTTTTTGTTTTGCGGTTACTTTGAGGTAAATTGTATCTACTGACTGTAACTACGATCGATAACTGATAAATACTGAAAATTTTGAAATTTACTGTAGAAATCTTGATATTTAAGTAGATAACAAACTATGACAACGGAAAATATGACAGCTGTCAATGTCAGAGTGTTTTTCGTCGATCGAATGCTTAGAATATAGAGGAATATCTGAGATCGAATGAGGGTACGGGTGTACAGTTTTTTGTTATGAATGCAGTTTTATAGACCTTGAAAAACTAAGACATATAGTGTAAAAAAATTTGTTCTACGACCAAAACTGACAAAGTTATGGGCAAAATACCTAGCGAGGCTCACTGACCGCGCGAACGCAAGCGATGACGTCACAAAGCCCAAGCGCTTGCCGCCGAACCACTGCGCAGTCTTATTTTGTGCGATACTCCTCCAACTAGGAGCGTAACTTCACCAGTTTATACCCAATCGATTAATAAGTGATTTGATTTGTTTAATAGTAGAAGGTTATTAGGAAATAAATAAATAAATATATTATTATAAATAACAAATGAGTGGTAGAAATACTACTTCGGTATCGTTTTTTCGATCTACCTTAGGTTGATACCTTCACGGTATTTGATTATCTTAGTAATATTTTCATCACTGACGACCACTTTGGCGCGGTGGGCGAAGGTCCGCCTGCAACGCAGGAGGTTGCGGGTTCAATTCCCGCCTCGGGACAAATATTTGCACGATCTGCAGATATTTGTTCAGGGGTTCTGGTTGTTTGCTATGTATAATAAAAAATATCTTTCTATGTAATAATATTGTATTATGTATGTATATCAGTAACCCAACAAAACACAAGTTCTGCTTAGCTTGGGGCTAGATGATGCTGTGTGGATTGTTCTGTATTTATATTTATTTATTTAAACTGAAATTCTTGGTTGGAAGTTCAGAGGTAAAAAAATCTCATTATCAACCTAATCAGAACAGCAGGATAATATTAAATACTTAAAAGTTTTAGGTTAGTGAGCCAGGGCAGTTGTGTTTGTTGTTGTAACTACCTACGCCGTTAATTTCAACATCGTTATGTAGATAAGTATGTACAAACTTAATTGTTTCTTCAATGACAGTACATTTTTTGCGACTTTTCGGGTCCTTTGGCACATTAGAAACATTTTTCAGGAGTACTAATTGAAGTATTAGTACATTTCGGTACTACATAGTACTTATAATTCTGCATAATTTTCACGTAAAAACCACAAAAGCACTACACGACCCGCCCAGATCGAGTGAACTTTAATAAATGAATGGCGGAGAACGCGCGCGCGGGCGGAACGGGGCTCGTGACGTCACCACGGTCTATACGGCCGCCCCGCGGTTGGCTTTTACAAAATGTTTAATATCTTCGCAACCAATGGACCGATTTCAATGATTTAAAAAGTATCGTACCTAAACGAGTAAAAGGAACACCATTATATACATAATACATGCATTTTCCGTTTTGGTACGGGGACTCATTACACCGGTAAAAAGTTGCAACCGTCGCAGGTTGTGAACGCTTTATTTAATATCAACCGAGCGTTTCTCCTGAGGTTATGAACGACCTAGTTGCACTCCGAGCGCGCTCGAGCGTAGGTTGTGAACGCAGCCCAGGGCTGCGTTGGTTGGTACTTATCCATTATAGACTACCTACTCACTCTACCTCTACGTAGGTACCCTGTCTCGTTTAGTCTATAATGTATACAAAAGTGATACCAGTAAAAAACTTACCTCCTTTGTGGAAGATAACTAAGATCTAACTATAAATATCTATATCTTATTTGTATACCTACTCTTAGAAACAATTCTTATGAGTCAGGCTGGGCTGAGCGGTTTTCTATAAATAGCAGCGCGCACTTGGAATCGTATTCATTCTGCGCGTGGCGTTCGGTCGTGACGGTTGTGTTCAAGGACAATAAGTGTACCAAGCAATTTTGTTTGAAGATAAATGATTGATTGGTTTAGTTAATTATGTAAATGATTTTCGTCTTTTTAAAAATCTATATAAGCGTTTCATTTGTAAGATCAGAAGTGGGATAGATTTGGGCTATATGCACATTTCTATCCCGCCCCATACTTTTGCCTTAGTTGGTCCATCCGACGTAATTTTTGTTTTGTCAAGTAGATTCCGGTGTGATTTTAGGTTAGTGCTATCTACACGTGGTGATTACTATTTGGGGTAAGTCCGATTCTTTGTGTTTTGTGATACACGTGGTGTTTATTATTGCGGGTAAATCCGATTTATCTTGAAGTAAATTATGTAATCATGTCGGACTAGTAGGTCGAGGGAACGTGATTCTGTTCACAGGTCACGTCGTTCAAGAACTTAGTAAACAGTCTTAGGGCCCGTGAACATCAAAGGAGCCCCTAAAATCGTAATAACTATTCTGCTAGTGTGGAGATTCTTTTTGCAGATCGAAGAGATATATTGACTAGGCATCGTGAAACTACACGAACACCGTCCGCCAATCCACGTAAGTCTCGTGATAGGTCTCCCGATCGAGGGAATAGTTCACGCAATAAGATTTTAGAACGTATTCTTTTGTGGTTGGACGCTATCGAAGATAGGGTAGCATCTCCGTCGCGACCTGAAACCGAACGCCACGCGTCATTGGGTCATTCACCGGTTTTGTCGACTCCGGTCGGAGAACAAACCACGGGCTTGTCGATACCAACGGACGTAACGTTAGTTAAGGACAACGTACCAAGCGGATCTAGCATTGGGGATGAGGCTAATAGGTTTATGGAAGTTACTTGTGAAACTGACAGATTCAAAACCCAGGCACTTTTACATATCGCCCTTTGACCCTAGTGTTCACGACTTCGATTTGTGGTGCGATTTGTGGTGCGCTGAGGTTGATCAACGTAGGATTAAATAACTGGGCTAAGATCGCTCAAAATGCAGATCAAGAAGAATCGCAAGATCTGATGTCAAAGCTAAGAGAAGGACAGTTGACAGGTGGACAGCACCACTAGGTATGTAATTAAAAATGATTTGTTGTTACGAAGTCAATGTTATTTTAATTTTCATGTTTGCACGCGCTTGAGTCACATCGTGGGAAGTGCGGTGGCCTGCGGCCTGCGCGGCTAGTGCTTTGTCGGCGCAGCCAGCACGCTCCGGTGCAGTCTCCGTGCACCAGCGCGGCTTGCGCGGCCAGCGCTCTGTCAGCGCAGCCAGCGTGTTCCGGTGCAGTCTCCGTGCACCAGCGCGGCCAGCATGGCCGGCGCTCTGTCAGGCATCCTGCGCTCTCCGGTGCAGTCAGCGTGCACCAGCGCGGCCAGCATGGCAGGCGCTCTGTAGGCGCATCCAGCGCACTCCGATGCAGTCAGCGTGCATCAGCGCGGCCTGCGCGGCCGGCGCTCTTTCGGCGCATCCTGCGCGCTCTGGTGCAGTCAGCATGCACCAGCGTGGCCAGCATGACCGGCGCTCTGTCAGCGCATCCTGCGCTCTCCGGTGCAGTCTGCGCGCTCTAGCGCGGCCTGCACGGCCGGCGCTCTGTCAGCGCAGCCAGCGCGCTCCGGTGCAGTCTGCGTGCACCAGCGCGGCCAGCACGGCCGGTGCTCTGTCAGCGTGGTTGGCGCGCTCCGGTGCAGTTGTCAGCGCACTCCGGTGCTCCTTTTGTGAATGGCTTCGGCTATGTCACCTTTTGTGAATGGCTTCGGCTATGTCACCTTTTGTGAATGGCTTCGGCTATGTCACCTATTGTGAATGGCTTCGGCTATGTCACCTTTTGTGAATGGCTTCGGCTATGTCACCTTTTGTGAATGGCTTCGGCTGTGTCACCTTTTGTGAATGGCTTCGGCTATGTCACCTTTTGTGAATGGCTTCGGCTGTGTCACCTTTTGTGAATGGCTTCGGCTATGTCACCTTTTGTGAATGGCTTCGGCTGTGTCACCTTTTGTGAATGGCTTCGGCTATGTCACCTTTTGTGAATGGCTTCGGCTGTGTCACCTTTTGTGAATGGCTTCGGCTATGTCACCTTTTGTGAATGGCTTCGGCTATGTCACCTTTTGTGAATGGCTTCGGCTATGTCACCTTTTGTGAATGGCTTCGGCTGTGTAACCTGATTTTACAACTGAGGTTACGTTATGTAGTTGCTCTGAATGTGCAGCATAGTTGCTTATTAAAAAGCTCTTTTAAAAAGCATAGTTGAAGTAACCACTGTTGTCACCACCAGGCCGATTGAATAAAAATAGTTCTTGTAAAATATTTTTGATTGCAGATAACCAAAATAGTGATGATAATGACTAAAACAACACCAAGTGCATAGACAAGGAGGTCGTTGAGGACAACTTACAGTCAGGAACGGCCGTCTTAGAAACAATTCTTATGAGTCAGGCTGGGCTGAGCGGTTTTCTATAAATAGCAGCGCGCACTTGGAATCGTATTCATTCTGCGCGTGGCGTTCGGTCGTGACGGTTGTGTTCAAGGACAATAAGTGTACCAAGCAATTTTGTTTGAAGATAAATGATTGATTGGTTTAGTTAATTATGTAAATGATTTTCGTCTTTTTAAAAATCTATATAAGCGTTTCATTTGTAAGAATTATTTGCACCGTTTGAAAAAATAGAGTATAGGTATAATACTGCCAAAGAAGTAAGAAACAAGTAAGAAAAAGAAGTAGGTAATATCATTAACTGTACAGTATTCATCATGTTAGTTTATTAATGTTGTGTGATCTATTTATTGTTTCTTTTTACAATAATAAGAAAACGTAGTATTCTTACATGACATGTAAGAATACTACGTTTTCTTATTATTGTAAAAAGAAACAAGTGTCTCATTTTCATGATCCTTTATAATTAATATTTGTGATAATATGTTTTTTTATTTATATTTTATATTATCGTTAGGTTTTATTTAAAATATGACCAAAGTTGACGATTTTCAATCTGTACCTACACAGATGCATCATTTATTTATGACTGCGTGCCTATTACATGCATTGTGGCTACAACTTATATTTAGTAAACAAAATGAATACAAAATGATCAGTTGACAAAAAAAGACCAAAACAAGTAAAATTATCTCGACCACATCTGTAAATTATGAATTAATATAGCTAAAATTAATTGAAGAAGGGAAGCTAATTGCCTTTGCTTGCATGGCAACCTAAGCATTGCAATGCCACCAAAGGCACCAAAGCAACTTGCGAAGTTGCGACCCACTATGAATGAATGAATGATTATGACCTATTTTGATTGAATTATGAATCTGTAGTGTAGTACCATTTTTCTTTCATTCATTCAACGTAAGTTGGTTCGTCGCTCGGTTGCGTAAATAAAATCGTACATTTTCTATCGACATTTAAAGTTCTTTAATTTAATTCAATTCCATCAACGTCTAGATCGTCGCATATTGGATAAATCTAAACTAGAAACGTGTCTTTTGTGAAAGAATGCTTGGTTGGACAGCGTAGTGAAGTCCCAGTGAAATTCAGTCGCCATCTTGTTTATAGAAACAACACAAAGGTCGTTGCCTGTCGTAAGTTTTAATCTTCTACATAATACTATGTCCGATAGCAATTCAAAGGATCCACCTCTACAAACTATGAACGGCATGCCGCCAAATCATAATCCATGGATGTACGGCATGTACAATCCATACAATAGCTACCCTGGTGCTTATCCACCGCAGTACAACCCTTATTATAATCACATGGGCAATAATGCAGGATTTCAGAATGGTCTTCATCAATTTCAACAAAATCAAGATCATGGGCATCCCCCTTTCTCTAAACCTCCTCCCCCAGCCCCTCTTCTGGGAATGTCACCTCTTGACACAAATCGTCCCTTTTTCAATCAATCGCCGATTAGGTTCAATTTGAATAATGCCAAAAAGGCTTCTCCTTTGCTCAATGAAAACCCTCTTTTAAATAACAATCCAAAAAAGAAACGCAAGAAGAATAATAACAATCTTCAAAATGAACCAGATTACTCAAGTGATGTAGCTCCCCCCCTGCCCGATGAGCAGCCACCTCCACTGCCCCCTCTCCCACCGCCGGAGGCTCCTTTGCCTCCTCCTCCTCCCCCTCCTCCATTCGATGTGCCATTGCCCCCTCCAATTGCCACAGAAGACATCCCAGAACCTCCAGCTGAGCCCATGAAAGATAATCAACATAGAGAAACAGGAGTTGATAATAACAGGAAACATCTTGACATTCTAAACTCCCATTTCACAAGTACAGACCTAATATGGCCAGAAAGCCTTGAGAGGTATGTCAAGAGGTGTTATGAAAAATGCAAGTCAAAATTTGACCATGATCAGATTGATATCTGTTTGAGGGGACGTATTACAGCAGCAAGCGCAAAGGATGAATTATGGACCAGGAATTGGGATAATGAGCCAATACCTAGTGTCCATAGTGAGCGCAACAGCTTGACTGTGAAACCTAATAACTTGAGTGCCAAGCCTGTGCGAGGCACCTTAAGTTTGTATCAAAAGTGTGAGAATATTGCAGAGTCAAGTCGAGGTAGATCTGGTAGGAATAATAATTTTAATGGTCACAAAAATTCACCACAAAGGCGTCGCCGCCCTTATTCCAGGAGTGAGTCAAAATCCAGGAGTCCTCCTAGGAAACGGCTAAGGTAACTAATTTTTTTTTTATTTAATTAACTTTTTTAGCTTTAACTTCTTTTATGAAGACAAAATTTGCATTCACTTTAAAGATAAATATTTATTGCAGCCATTCTTCTACATCAGGAGATGAAATTGAGGATAGAAAGCAGCTCAAAGGCAAAGGACGACTGAAGGTGAAGGATAGATTATCTTTAGATTCTAACAAAAACACTAAAAAAGATAAGTATAACAATAAAAATGCTAAAAAAAAGCAATACAACCAATTTGTTGTGGAAGAAATTCAGGTTAATGCTGAAAGACTTCAAAAAAGAGCAGAAAGATTTGCAGGTTCTTCTAATGTTCCCACCATAGCTAGCTCAGTGCAAGGAGGATCAAATAAGAAGATGGATATTATTGCCAGAAAATCTATTATCCAAGATAATGAAGGGGACTATGAACTGATGAACATGCATATTGTAGGGACATGCTCAGACCTTGAGAAATCATTTTTGAGATTGACAAAGGCCCCTGAAGCATGCGAAGTAAGGCCTCTCCATGTACTTATGAACTCTCTCAAAAATGTTAAGGAAAGGTGGATTGATAAGCAGGACTACAGATATGCATGTGATCAGTTGAAATCAATCAGACAGGATTTAACGGTAATTATTAGAAAAGTAATTTTTATTATTGTATCTTGCTAATTAATGAATAATTATGTAAAAAATAACAATATGTTTTTATTGCTGAAGCTCATGGTTTGTACCAGTAACATATTCCTATTTTCTTTTATTTTTTCCAGCTTGTCCTTTGACAGGCATCCTCTAAAGTAAAAAAATGGTAGTCTAATATAATTATGTTTTCAGGTTCAAGGCATAAGGGACAACTTCACAGTGACGGTATATGAAACTCATGCTAGAATCGCTTTAGAAAAAGGAGATCATCAGGAGTTCAATCAATGTCAGACTCAACTAAAGATGTTGTACAGTGAGCTGCCCGGTAGCAGGGCAAATGCAGCTGAGTTCACTGCATACAGAATACTGTACTACATTTTCACAACAAATACATTAGGTATTTTATTTTATTTCTAATAATTTCATTGCAATTTTTCTTAAAAATGTAGAATAATTCTTTTCTAAAATTGTTTACCTATATTTGTAATATTTTTTTTATTGCAGATTTAACAACAATTTTCCAGTTTTTGACAAAAGAGGACAGGGAACATGAATGCATTAAACACGCCCTTGAGACACGATGTGCTTGGGCAACTGGTAACCTGCATAAGTTTTTCTTGTTATACAAGACAGCTCCACTAATGGCTGCCTACCTGATGGACTGGTTTGTCTTGAGAGAAAGGAAGCTCTACCTCAAATACCTCCTTAAGTCGTACGTCTTTCCGCTATTTTATACCTCAATAGTATATATGTATATCAGTTCAATACTGATATGCTCAATATTTACCTCCAATAATCAAAAACCAAAATTTTGCCAAGTCCTGCAATTTACCTCAGAAACTTATAGGTATGCTTAAACATTTTCCTTCAAAACTCTATACAAAGCGTATCAGGTGCAAGGATTTAAAAATTATGTCATGAGTGCATAATGTACGTAACCAAAGCCAAACGCAAAAAATCATAGCACTTTGTGGGTTATAATGATGATGGAACTTGAACGAGCATGATTTATCAGCAGAAATCTATTCATTATTCATTACCCAAACTTATTTGTCAAAGAGACTTGTATAGTCTCTTTGACAAATAAGTTTGGGTAATATTTTGGTATCATCAAAGTAATAAATTAGGTGGACTGGCAAATAAGATTGGCTAATATTTTAGTATCATCAAAGCAATAGTTTAAGTGGACCTGCATTACTGTTACTCATAATTTACCTAAATGCTACCAAGTTTGCTTTTAACATTTAGAAAGTTTTGCCAAATATACAACATCATTCTTGTCTCCTGAAGTAGTTAAATTGTATGACTCGTCTGCTACTTATTTTATAGTTTATGCTCAGTTTAGGGGCTTCAGTATTTCACCTCTAGAATTTTGTGCTGGTTTGTACAAAACAGACAAGACAGTGTTTATTTCAAAGCAAAAGGGTGTTGAAAAACTCACTTTCACATGGGCACAAACAAAAAAGTAGCTTTACTCCTTAACTTCAGCTTTTCTAGTAAATATCTATTAACGTAATCTAGTGTTCATTCCTTGCTAGCATAATTTTGTGGTAGTTATGCAATGTTGCATTCAAAATTATTGTGACCAATCATTGTTTTGGGAGGAGACAAGACTGATTTATAGCTGGCTTTTTTGCTCTATATGAACGCATGTTTTTATTTTACCGGCGGGAGTGCTGGTCGTGTTTATTAACATTTTTTTCTATGCACAGCTACAGGCAGAATATCCCCGTGGACTTCATCGTTCGAGAGTTGGCGTTCGAGTCGAGTGCTAAGGCTATTGAATTCCTTAATAATTATCCTCTGTCATATACTGATTGCGATCAAACTCAAATCGATTGCAAGGCCAGTACCCCAGCTTTAGCAAATATTTAACATTTTGTGTTATGCAGAAGTCATCCTGTTACAGTTTTGTACTGTGCGGTTATGTAAACGCCAGACTTAACAGGATGCGCCACTTTAGCGGAGCCGTGTCATCGTTGCGTCTCGTCTTATTCTCACTTCATTCTTATCAGCTTGCTAGGAATAAGTTATGCAAAAGGAACCTTCAACTGATAGAGTTGTGCTGTGGAGGGATAAGAAGACCTAAACTACGGACAAAGAAGAACACGACTTATGTTGAAGCTGGGAAAACAAGTTTAGTGCAGAATAGACTGTCAAAGACATTTAAAAGTGCTTTTAAGGGACTTTGTGTTAATGTTACAATGTTAATCATATAATTTGTAAATATTGTACATTTGAATCTACATAGTAAGTGGTCAGTAAATCATAGAGTATCTTTTATTGTCTGTAAGAATTTTAATTAAAATTAATTTATGATTTCATCGTGTTTCTTTCAAGTTTTTTTCGTGCCATTTAAATAGGTTAATGATTTTAAGAAATTCTAGTGGGTAGGTAATCTTAGAGATTTTCTTTGCTTAATTGTGAGACCTCTCAACCTTTAATGATTTGTCAACCTTCCCATACATACATAATACACATACCCCTACTCCAAACATACTGTAGGTAAACAATTAAACATGACTATATGAAGGTTAACCTATTCGAAACTGTTTCCAAGTAAACTTACCTTGGGCAGATTTTGCAGTTAGGTAAAAAATATTTCGAGAAGAAGCCAAGAGGAGGATCAAGCTAGGCTGGGCAGCGTTCAATGTTTAAATACGAAAGTTTTTTATCAGTTCGTCCTACCAGTCATGACCTGCGAAGCTGAGACGTGGTCACTCACGATACGGTTGCAAAGAGCTATGGAAATAACTATGCTCGCAGTTTCTTTTATATGAAATAACTAATACATCCGACAGAGATACAAAGTTATCGATATAGTTAAAAAATAAGCAAATTGAAGTGGCAATGGACTGGCCATATTTCGCCAAGTACCGACAACCGCATGGGGTAACCGTGATCTTGAGTGGAGACCGCGTCTCGGCAAACGTAGTGTAGGACTCCGTCCAGGTGGGATGACGATATCTAGCGACAGAGCGTAGGCAGATGCTGGATGCGACAAGCTGAAGACGGCGTTATGGCGCTCATTAGGAAAGACCTATGTCCAGCTGCGGACTAACATGGGCTCTGATGATGGCGATGATAAATGTTTATGTACAGCCAACTCATTCCTGCTCAACCACACAGTGGTGGCAGGGGCACGGGTGCGTCGTTCCTGGAGCTCCAGTTGTCTTTTATGTGTGCGTTCGCCCAGCAAAAAGTATCGTCTTTTCAAGAATCGAATGATGCAGATAATTTGTGCCCTATGTCGTGTAAATGTGCCCAAAATTTTAAATTTGTGCCCCCAAGGGCTGCAGAGTTATTTAGGAAAATCTGATTTTGCTGCACGAACGTTCGCCCAGCAAAACTTTTTTTAAAAAAAGGGTATAGCTGTATTTTAAATATGCAAATAGATAGCTTAAATACTAGTCTAAATGTGCCGTTAAAGCAAAATTTGTGCCTCTAAAGGTTTTAGAGATATTTAGTTTTTTGCTGGGCGAACGTTTTGGTGATTTCTATATCTCGGAAACGGCTGAACGCACAGTCATAATTTTTTGTTCCTACAGATACGGTAAATTTGTGCCATTTGTGCCGTAATTTTCATTAACATGAGTAGCATGGTTCAGGAGCTATTATTGTTTTTCCTAGAAAACGGAAAAATGCTCTGGCTCTCGAATGAACAAGACCAAGGACTTCGCGTTAGTGCCGACTGGTACCCATTATATATTCACACGATCCTGTAAAGTTTCACCGGCCTACTACTTATAATAGACGAGTTATTAACGATTTTGTCTTTTTTTTGAGGTTATTTTGAGTGAAATTACTTAGGATACGAAAACACTAGTTTCCTGTGAGCTGGCTTATTACATGCTTCTACAATAATTAGAGCCCTATTTTAAGAATACGTATGCAAAAAATCATCTTTGTATACCCAATACTTTTGACAATAATGGTAATATACCATTCGAAGTATTTTTGGTAGATAACCAGACCAAATTCGAATGAACATTAAAAAGCGGCCGTACGATACTACAAGCTATCCTTCTTAAATCGTCATGATAATATTTAGTGTTTAGAGAACGTTGCGTACAAAAGTGGAATTGTCATTTAAAAAAATATACTTTTGCGCTCGTTTGATTTTTAAGTATAATAATGATGATGAATGATGAAAAATTATAAATATATTATGATGAAAATGCTCTTTTCAATAAATAATTAAGTAGGTACCTACTTAGTAAGTACCTATACGTAGGCATACCTGTACCTACATATGTTTTTTTATCTGATAATCCTAAAGAGCATCCCCTGTTATTTAAGAAAATAATCCACGGCTCTTTTGCGAATAAATAATTAGTAGGCTGGTTTGTTTGTTTGCTAAATCCTAACGAGCCAACCTTTTGATAGGTACCAATATTATAATGGTAGGTAAGTATTTGCCAACACGCTCTACAAATTGATAAGTAAATACAATATTCAACTCGGAGTGACCGACGACCGTTGTGTGTGCTCTTCGAATGCACACACACACACACACCCTTATTGCACGCACCCATAAGTAATTAGTTTTTGAGTCTGCCTCTCGGGTTATTGTAATTTACACTCTATGTTCGTGGATTAAGGGTGCTGGTGAAGGAAGCTCAACGCACGGAAGCACAGCGTGCCACATTGACCAATGAACGACAAGTTTTGGTTCACAATGGTTTATTTTATTGTTTGTTTGTTTAGTTCTCATCTCTGCCCCGTCGGACCCGGGGTGTTTTATACCTATACTGTCAACGGCACATCAAGCTAGATCAGATGTCAAGTTGTACCTATAGGTATTTGGTGTTAAATCATTCATTCATTATTATCTCAACAGGTCACTGATGTGCCGTTGTCTCCGGACAATTTATTTTTAGTAATACCTACATTACAAATTATAGTGTACTAGATGCACCCCGCAGCTTTGCCCGCGAACCAGTTTTTTTCGTATAAATTTCAGAAATTTATTGCACACCCCCTAGGGGTTGTGTAAAAATACCTACATGTTTAATTATATAGTCCATAGTTAATTTATACCGAGTTTTGAGTGAATCGAATCAAGGAAAAATTATTTTCCATACAACCCTTACCACCATATTTAACCCCCTCAGAGGTTAAAATTTCCAAATTTTAGCCTATTTAATCCTACTCTAGGTCCTAAACTATCTACCTACCTACCTACGAAATTTCATTTAAATCTCTTAAGTAGTCACAAAGATTACCTAGGTACTTATAACGAACATTCACACAGACTTTCCCATTTATTATAATAGTAAGATTATTAAAAACAAAATAATTCACATTTTATTTCATGTATAATATTTTTCGTGACATAAATATTATTTTCTACTTAACAATTCTGTACGCATCTGTACTACTTAAATTTCATTACAACGCCACCAAGTAAGGAAGGATAGCTTGTAGTATCGTACGGCCGCTTTTTAATGTTCATTCGAATTTGGTCTGGTTATCTACCAAAAATACTTCGAATGGTATTTTACCATTATTGTCTAAAGTATTGGGTATACAAAGATGTTTTTTTGCATAAGTATTCTTAAAATAGGGCTCTAATTATTGTAGAAGCATGTAATAAGCCAGCTCACAGGAAACTAGTGTTTTCGTATCCTAAGTAATTTCACTCAAAATAACCTCAAAAAAAAGACAAAATCGTTAATAACTCGTCTATTATAATAAGTAGTAGGCCGGTGAAACTTTACAGGATCGTGTGAATATATAATGGGTACCAGTCGGCACTAACGCGAAGTCCTTGGTCTTGTTCATTCGAGAGCCAGAGCATTTTTCCGTTTTCTAGGAAAAACAATAATAGCTCCTGAACCATGCTACTCATGTTAATGAAAATTACGGCACAAATGGCACAAATTTACCGTATCTGTAGGAACAAAAAATTATGACTGTGCGTTCAGCCGTTTCCGAGATATAGAAATCACCAAAACGTTCGCCCAGCAAAAAACTAAATATCTCTAAAACCTTTAGAGGCACAAATTTTGCTTTAACGGCACATTTAGACTAGTATTTAAGCTATCTTTTTGCATATTTAAAATACAGCTATACCCTTTTTTTAAAAAAAGTTTTGCTGGGCGAACGTTCGTGCAGCAAAATCAGATTTTCCTAAATAACTCTGCAGCCCTTGGGGGCACAAATTTAAAATTTTGGGCACATTTACACGACATAGGGCACAAATTATCTGCATCATTCGATTCTTGAAAAGACGATACTTTTTGCTGGGCGAACGCACACGTCTTTTATTTACTTATCTTTTGGTGGCTTTAGTATCACGCCATTGATAGGCCTATTGTGATCGCCAATGATCATGCAAGTGTCATATCATATCGCACAAAAAAAGCTATCAACATAGAGTTAGAATATAAAAAAAAAAATATTATATAGTTAATAAACAAATTCCCTTTCTGCATAAAAAATACGTGCGAAGTCGACGACCAAAGCTAATACTCGCGTACCGAAGTTACGCAAGTATACAAAGAATCGTGTATACAGAAGCATCTCAGATGTGATGGACTGAAGAAACAGGGCATAAAAACTTTGATGCTAGGATACTTGAAAAGTTGCAACCTATTCTGTGGGACCATTTTAAAATACCTTTTCCTTAAACCAAACCAATTTTTTATTTCTTACAACTTTAATATAAATAATACTGGACAAGAGTTACAGAAGACAGGTCAATAACAAAGGCAATTGAAGAAAGCCTATGCCGAAAGGCAGACATCAAATGAAACATTTTGTAGGAGTAACAATTGAATTGTTAGGTAATAAAAATTTAATGTATAGAAACTTTTCATTTATCATCATAACTCAATTTTGGAAATATAAAGGCTTAATATTATAAATAAAGCTATGCAGATCTAGTTTACAAATTAAGTTCAATATTTACATACATTTACTTAGTTCTAAAATTACAATAGTAGATTACAATAATTATTCCATTTTCTGCTACAAACGAGTAGAACAAACTATATATTATAATCTAGAAGAGGTTTAGAAATGTGGCAGACATACTTTGCCAGCAAATAATTCAGAAATAACAGTAATCCATAAAGAGAGCACAAACAGTATGTAAGATATTCCCACTTGGTGACTGTTGGGTAGCTGGTAAGGTTGTCCTCCAATTTCATCAACATGAAAGCCCATGGGGAAAATGACAGCAGCCATGCAGAACACCACCACTGAAACAGAAAAGAACCACATACAATCATGGCCAACATTAAATTTACCGTAAAGCATAATACTGGTCACAAAATTACATTATATTGTAGGAAGGTATAGTACTATTGACAACTATGTAAATGGGACTTACTTGCAGCAAATCCTACCCATCGAGCATACGGTATTACATTTCGGTCAAAATGACTTGAAGCAAGAAGTATTACAGTTGTAGTGATGCATATGCACCCAATAAAGATGCATGTTAATGCTAGTAGCCATTCAGGTTGCAGATCCGGAGTAAAGCAAACTTGTGGTCTATTGTAGAGAGTTATACATGACCACATTAAACCCAGACGTGTGTCACCTGTAATGTAATTAATAAAATAAATTTTCAGAAAATACATTTACATAATGCAAACATTTATTAAAATATTATTCCAATCAATGACCTCCAACATCTGTGATAATCCAATCTGGCATTGCAAGGCTAACGATTGCAAAAACATCTGCAGCCATGAATAAAGTTCCTGAAATCACTGTAAGCTTGTCCATTTTGTCTTCGGTTCAGTGCATTATTTTGTGAAGATGTGATTTTAATATGATAGGGGAAATCTTTTTGTTTATTTTATTGTAGGTTGTTTGTTTTCTTTTCGTCCTAATCTCAGAAAAACGATAGGTCTTAATTCTATTTCAACTTCTTTATTTACGTACGGCGCTCCCATTTGCTTTGCTATTTGCTAGTGTTGCCAGTCGAGTCGAGTCAAAAGTAACCAAACCAGGGCCAAAAAGAAACCTTGTAGTGTCAAAAGTAACCTTAATAATTTTCTGTTCCGAAATTAAATTTCTAGTACTCTATAAGAATGATGATCGAACTTACTGAATTTATTAGGTGGTAGAATAGTAGGAATGTTGGACTCAATTTTTCACTGTATCTTTTTTATTATAAACGTCTGAAACAAAAGATTAAATCAGGAGAAGAAAAACAAAAATACATACCTACGTAGGTAGGTATAGTAGTGAAGAGATAGGGAGGCAATAAGAGTTGAAAGATTCCATAACTTTCTGCTTACCATTTCCCACTTGTTCTTCTTTCTTCTTCTACGGTTTACAAACCAAATAGGCATACTATTTGAAGCTAGGTAGGTATTTCAACTAACAATATGTAAAAACTTTTCCACGAATTTATGACTTTTGTAGATCCGAAGACGTTCGTTATGTTCCGTTATTTTATAAAATGTTTTTATACATACTTTGCGATCCCCTCTGAAGAGTTAAATAATGGCATAGGTTTAGTGGTCCATGATTGATAATACATTATATTAGGTACCTATAGGTACCTAATATATTTTTGTATAGAAGTTTTTTATATTTATTTGGAAAACGCCTCCATATTATTGGTACGTATAAGGTACGTATGTACAATTAAAAAAATGAAGCGTCGTGAAAAAAAAATAATCGCGATAAATACCATAATTAATGATAACTACTCAAAATAGTACTAATAACTGGTAAAAAAATTCCACAGTCATTCAAAAATAATTTAATATTGGGATCGTCATCTTTCATACAAAACTGGAAATCAAATTGCAACGTGCACGTTTCATATTAGCCTCCGCCTCTGTTTCCATTATTTGCTTATGCTTTCGTGACGATGCATGATGAAAGTCAAAATATTATTCCTTTCGAAGATTTTTCCTACACGCTCATTTCTTAAGCTTAGGATACATGACGACACTTGACACTAGACACATAATGTTCACATCGAGTGTCTATGTGTGTCCACAGCCGCGACACTTATAGTTGTGGTGGTGGTGTCACGGCACAATCACAGAAACGAATTGCTACCGTGTAGACGCTATCGACAACAGTGTCGACATTTGTGTCGAGTATCAGTGTCGTCGTGTATACTAACCATTACATGCTCACATGCTTTTGAATTCTCCAAAGTCTGTTATTAATTTGAACATACTTACCCTACTATTGTCTCGGAGGAACCACGATTCTGTGGAGATCTACTTCTATTCTAAGGGTACTTAAATTAAATGAAACAATATATGTAGACTCATATCATCATTTATTTATGTATGTTTGCATTATCTTAAAATCATCAGCATTTATGTGACATAACTCAAATCCGTTTAAACAAGCCGAAGTCGTCGTCAATTCATAAATTAAATACTTAGCTTACTTTCTATGTTAAAGAACCTTCCATGAATCATATGAATCATCATTTGATTTGTCTGAATACTCGATCCTTGTATGTGGTTATGGTAGGTGATTGATTCGAACGAACAAATTTTTTTCGATTAGACCAACTGCATTTATTTGTAGTTGGTTTAATCAAGACGTGTACAAAAGTGGTGTGTTAGTTCTGAACTATGCCGTAGGTGGTGGTGCGGCGCTGCTGTTCACAGTGTTGCTAGTCGCGGTCGAGGTTGTGTCGTCAGGCTCGTCTATTTGCAGCCAAGGCATGCGCTTCTGGAGTTCTTGCCTGAAATTTGAATACGGGGCATTTCGGTTTATTAGCTATTAGAAAAATCTAAATATATATATATAACTCAAAGGTGACTGACTGACTGACAGCACACAGCCCAAACCACTGGATGGAACGGGCTGAAATTTAGCATGCAGGTAGATGTTATGACGTAGGCATCCGCTAAGAAAGGATTTTGATTAATTATACCCCAAGGGGATAAAATAGGGGATGAAAGTTTGTATCAAACTTTGTAAATTTTAAACCGATCGGGCCGAGACTTTGCATGCATAAAGCTACTATGACGTAGGCATCCCTTATGAAAGGATTTTGATAAATTCCACCCTTATGGGGATAAAATAGGGGATGAAAGTTTGTATAAATCTTTTTAGATTTTTGACTGATTGAACTGAAATTAAAGATTAGAGCTACTATGATGAAGACATAAGATTTTGATAAATTCAACCCCCATGCGCGCATGTGACAGATTAGTTAAGAATATTGTGTACAAAGAAGTTTTATAGGCCCTAATTATTTACACACGCTAAACCAAAGTAAAGCCGCAAAAACTATACATAATTAATAATAATACTTAACGCGGCAAAAGATAGTCAGAGATAAATTCGAAAATTAAAAAAAAATACAACATTCATGGAACGCACTCCCTTTTAGCTTAGTAGCACCCAGATTGTTTTAAATATTATGTGTAAGCCCTTGCTCGTGGTAATCTCTAAGTAGCACCCATTTCAAGACCACCTTGCTTGTATAAAGTAGATTATAAAGTAGATAGACACTTGCCTGTATTTCGGATGACTGATCGCGTAAACCCAGGGGTCTATACACGCTACTGCTTTGCAGGCCACTGCTGGGATCATCGTAACCTGTGAAAGTCGATAGAATCTTGTACTTTAGACAGTACATAACCATTGCCCCAGGACAAGAAACAAAACATTCGGGAATGTTTTTGTTACCAGAAGACACCACCCTCAGCCACCACCATTTCCCGACGTCTATTCCAACTAACCACATCATCTTAGCTACTGGTGGCCAATGCATTAACCGCAGTTGCCAAAGAACTTAGTACTTGCTGCTGAGCTAAGTGCGAACCTCGATATTTTGGTCACGTAGCGATTCAAGCACAAACAAAGAGTATCTATCTACGAATACGTGAATTTCTGCTTAGGAATTTGAATATGAGATTTTTCAATAACTTTATTTCTTAACGTTCTCAAATTATATATACCTACGTCCACACAGCATCATCTAGTCCCAAGCTAAGCAGAGCTTGTGTTATGGGTACTAGATGACTGATATACATAATACAATATTATTAAATAGATATTTTTTTTTATTATACATAGAAAACGACCAGAACCCCTGAAAAATATCTGCAGATCGTACAAATATTTGTCCCGAGGCGGGAATCGAACCCGTAACCTCCTGCGTCGCAGGCGGACCTTCTCCCACCGCACCACAGTGGTCGTCAAATACTATACACGGCTAGAAGTGTAGATTTAAAAGAGATTTATCAAATAAGAAATAAGGTGTTTTTGATTTTCTCTTCACTTAATTTTTTTTTGCACTATGAAGTGACAAAGTGGTAGATCAGGTACACTTCCGTGAAAGGACATTTGCGCGAGTAAACATGAGCCTCTACTCTTTCTTTAATAGTATCTACCTATTTTGATCTCCCTGAGTGCCTTGTTGTTAATTCCATAATTTTTAAATATTCTAATTACTGTATCATTGTCTACAAAATAAAAGGCCTTAGAAAGGTCACAAAATATCCCAGGCATCCAATTTAGTGGAACTGTACCATACCAGCATTACTCCGCTACACAGTTTTCAACTTTTACGGTAGTCAGCCCACAATTGCACCCTATGCATTCAGTTGTGTTCTTAATAGAGATTTTTTATTTTGTAGATTGATTGTTTATCTATCCGAAAGCAATAGGTTCTGTGAAGACAAATAGATGTCTATGGAGTAGTCAAGGTAGAATAGTCTTGCGATTCTACCTGAACTTTAAACATAGGTATATAAATATTAGGTGAACTTACACCGGGGGTGAGGAGCTGTTGGTCCCCGAAAGCGCCTATGAGCGACATGATCCCGTAGGGGGTCCAAGAAGCCACAAACAGGAAGCACACTGTGAGCGCCGCCTTGGCTATCCGGATTTCCGCGGACTCTGCGCCTGCTTGCTGGTTCGCTCGTAGAGACTCTACGTTCATCTTTTTCGCTTGCTCCCTGTTCAAAGAAGACATGGTATGATTTGAATTACATAATTGAAGTTTCCGCTTTCAGTCTCTTTTCATAAAGACTTTTTCCTCCATCGCCATGAGGTACCTATGTAAACAACTTGACTTTATATTGTAAACAACTTGACTTGACTTATATTGTAAACAACTTGACTTTATCCACAGCTGGATATTGAAAGCAAAGTTATTGCGCCAATACTGTCTTGTACTACTTTTATTCAAATTTATGTTGAAGGTATCATGAATTAAAATAAGGTTACTTTAACGATTATTTTATAGCTTATTAACTGGGTGCCCGCGGTTTAACCCACGTCCCGTAAATCTCCCGTGGGATTTTTGGAATAAAAAGTTACCCCGTTTTTGGGTGAAAGAATAAAGCATCTATCCATCCACTACAAACATTCGGTTTTATAATATTATAGTAGGATAATGCTTTTACAAGGGCTACTTACCTCAGCGCTGCTTCATGAGCAAACACTTGTTTCACGATACCGCTGTAGAAGTATATGATCATAGACATCGGAAAAACATAACTGCATGTGAAAATGCAGGCCACGAACAACTTCGTGTCAAATGTGTTGGTGAGGTAGTCGAAAGTACAGGAGGTGAGGTATCCCTCTGAAATAAAAAGATCAACACACAATTTTATCTCGTAGGAATATTTTGACGTGTTGAACTTGAATAACGAGGAAATGATTTGGGCATCAATAATTCCAATATACCTATAAAAAGTAATAATTAAATTTCAACGATAAGAAATCTATTTTTTTTCTGCCACAACAGCAGATGTAAGTATACTATGAGATACAATACGGATATAAGCACAAAAAACCATGTGGCATTAAGAAAACGATAACAACCTACCTACTAAGTGTTTTGTGGAAGGGTTATGTAGATACGAGATTTTTCAGACCCCACTTTCACAACGATTGTGAAATGCTTACTTTTAATTAAATTAGAAATGAAAATAACCAATTTGTACAGTTTGACTCATTTTTCATAATTCAGGAATGGAAACATAATAAAGCCCCTTAATTATCATTGTGCAGGTGGTAGGAGATATTTCTGTCGTACTTAATATCACTTCTTTTCTTTTCAACAATTACAGTTGGCATGGGTGCTACGGTGTCCTGACAGAAAAACAACACCTTCATAACAGTTGGCATTATGCTGACCCATATACTACTGCAGCATACATCGGTCACCTACATAGGTACTTATTCGTTAATAAATGTTAATTACATATTTCAACGTATTGTAGGTGTGTTTTTTTGTGTTATTAATAATTAAGTGTTGTGTTATTAATAATTAAGTGTTATGTAGTGGCAAATAAATGATATGTCTAATTATAACAACCGTTATTTAGCAGGAAGTTATCAATGCTTATTCATCAGCAATCATAAAACCAAAAATTCCACAGTGAAAAGTAGGAATCTTCTATCGGTAAAGAATAGTTGTACAAACCTGGAACAAACCGGCCCCAGATTTTGAACAGCGGTAGCAGCGCCCAAGGAGTACTGTACATCCAGACGAAAGCTATCATCAACAGAACCTTCCCTCGCGATAGTCTGCCGTCTAAAGGCCTCGTGATTGTGGAGTGCCTGTTGAAAGAACCGGACAATACATCTTAGGAAAACTTTTAAGAGATTAGGAGCGCGTTGAAGTCTTTTGCATGAACTTAAGTACAACAGTTTCTTTCAAGAACGAATAGTTATCCTAGATGAAGGGCATTTTCAAAGATAATATAATACGAACGTTTTTTAACCACCAATACAGAGTCGCACACGTTATCAAGTTCCTTAGATTTCTATTCTATTTATTTACCTTTGATGAAAATCAGTGGGCATGCTTAATGTTATGGTCGTGTTCATCAAAATCAAAAATCAAAATCAAAGTGCTTTATTTCCTTTAGACCTTACAGGACTCTTGGACACGTCACAAAATACAAGTTGCATAAATAATAAAAATGGGAAATAAAGTGATCACTTTGATTCATTGTTCACTTCAATCTTTTTAAGGTAAAGTAAAGAAGCGAACAAGAAACCTTTACCTTGTTAGTTTTCGAGTTGGAGCAAAACTCGTCCCAAACTTTTTTGTCATCTAGATAATCTGATATTTTATAGTAAGCCTTTTTGCAAAAAATATTTTTGTAAGTAGTATATTGTACCGAAGTAACTTCATAAAATATTTAATTTATTTAAGAAAAAGCTGGATATTTGGTAGCTCTCAAATTGTTTTTATAGTGTAAACGAATACCTAATATTAAAATTTAAGAAAGTAATTGACTTTGTTATGTATACTGTGTAAGTATAATTAAAATAACTGAATTTATATAAATATTTGGACACCTGCTTGCGGGTCGAGTACTTTGACATTACATAGTTTTAAGATTCTTTTACATTATAAGTATTGTATTCTGCAAAAAAACTATTGATTCTGATTCTGATAAAATTGACGGAATTTTTAAAGTTTTGACAGCATTCTTGTTTACCTGTCATAAGCTATACAAGCGTTGGTCATCGCCGCGCCAATCCCGCTGTAGGCCCCCATCAGTCCAAACACTTGGCAGCCTAGATTTCCCGCGGCGAATCCTTTCATGACACTATTGTAGATGAATATGGGCGCTTTTGCCATCATGATAAAGTCCATTATAGCTAATTGTAGGATGAGGAGGTTACTTGATGTCCGTAAACTTTTTGTCCTGTAAGAAGATTGATAGAAACTTTCAATTACTTATTTGTTTATTTTAAAATACGAATGAATACTCTATCTCGATTTACCTCATTTACATCTTGAAATAAATAGATATGTACCTATTAAAAAAAAGATCCGTCAAATGCGAGAGTAAATCTCGCGCTCAGGGTCTCGAACGTTTGGTTATTATACAAATAGGTACGGTACGGTGTTGTACACGGTAGAATTATCGACTTATAAAACACTCTTTTTATATTGACAAGTACATACTGTGGTTTAAAATGATCCCATTTATTTTAAACCCCAATTGAACTTGTAGGTCTCATTTTTAAATTTTGACATTATGATTGATTCTGAAAATTTAATTTTTTCGCTATAGCTCTGTCTATCCTTTTTCAATTTGTAATATCTCATCTCAGTAACTAATAAAGCTAACTATTAAATTGAACTTCAAGACTACATACACACACTTACATTTAGTTTATATAAACTATTTATAAACATATCTACATAATATAACTAATAATTAGGGGTTGCATTATCCGTTAAATTTTCGTATCCGGATAATTCGGATAGTAGTGAGCCTTACTATTCGGATATCCGGATATTTCGGATAATTCGGATAATTGAAAAATATACATAAAAATTAAATTACAACAAGGAAAATGGGTTTTTAAAGTATAAGTATTTATTAATTTATACTCAAAAAACGTTAGGCATGATGACAGTTACTAAAAATCACTAAAATTATTTATTTATTTAATAAAACTTGGGTCATGGAATACAAAACATGCATTTTTTTTATTAATAGTGTGATCGATATTTATTTTAATAAAATAAAACTACGAAATCTGCCATGATAGGCTGATCACCAATCAGAGCAAATGACGTCATCTCTGAGTTGACTATACAAGCATCTGGTTTCGTTAGCAGCACTGGTTATCTGTATTATTTACGATTCAACTTTGTTTTCACCGAGTTAGGTCTAGTGGTTTTATTAAATCGAAAGTGAAATAACCATGTCACGATGGAACAAGGATTCACTAAGGTTTCATGCGGACTTGTGACACCGATCCCATCAAATGATATTCCATAAATTCTCCATTATCATTTGGCAACTGAAATTTGAATAAAATACATAATAAGATCACAGTGATGCGAGACGAAACCTGACCTCAAAAAAGTTTATTTATTATTATTAAATTTAGACCTCAAACAAGATCATTATATCACATACTATTTTAAAATTCCTGCAAAACAAAATAAAAACTTACGTCAAAGTGATCTTCACAAAAATAAAGGTGAGTACTAGGCAATATCGCTGTTGAATCCCGCCTTGCAAGTTTAAGCCACTTGTCCCGTATGGTTTTCTTATGCGGAACGAACACAAATAACTTATTAGGAGTTTTTATTGATGTATTCTTACACTGAGGGACCGCACACCACTTGTACACTTTCTAATTCATATTTAATAACACAAAATAACAAAATTATTCAATGAACGCCTAGTGTTTACGTTTAGTTTACTCAGACGTGACGTCACAAGCGACGCCTTGGCACGGACAGGCGTTTTGGTGCGAATTTTAAATTATAAGACTAAATTGTTAGTGTTTTCCTACTAAACCTTTTATTTCTGCAGAAAAATGTTATTCATTGTAAATAATATGTATTTTCGAATATAATAGAACAGTTTTTCAAAATCTGTCATCATGCCTATTCGCAAAGAAACTGAACAACATAGAGATTAAAAATAAGAGTATCGATCAAATGGGTTGAAAAACGAAAATATCTATGAAATAAAAACGGTTTACTTCTTTCCATCGAACTTATTTTTTAACATAAATAAAATACGAATCCTTCCTCCGTAACGTAACGTAAATCAACTTCCTGTTTTATTAGATAGGTACTCTAAAATGATTTAAACAAAGAAACAACACAGTCATGAGATCAAACTTACAAGTGTACACACACACGTTTATGTTATATATCAATCAAATTAAATAAACATCTCTTTCCATCGAACCTCGGTCTGTGTCGGTGTCGTCGAATCACTGACCAACCAGTGTCAACGATAGTGTTGCGATTGCGCGCTACCGCTAGTGTAGGTCTTGCTTGTTTATAGCTTCAGATTCAGAAACACGCACGAATTAATATATGTTTATTTTAACAACACAAAGTATTGTATGCATTAAATAATGTATAACATTTCTAAAATGCTGGATGCGTTGTAGTGTTGTGTCGTGAATTAGAAAAATCAACTGTAGGTAACTATCCGTATTATTCGTATTATCCGGATAAAGGAGCTCCCATTATCCGGATAATAAAATTAGCGGATATCCGGATAATTCGGATATCCGGATATCCGGATTGCAATCCCTACTAATAATATAGCCAAAACAATGAAGTTTTAAATATTTTTTTAAAACAGTTGCTAATTTGACCTGCACCTACTCTCTAATCTCCGAAGTAACTGGTACCTATAATGATATTATGCATAATTGTCAATAGTTGACGGATATTATTTTTATTTTGCTGCGGCTTTCCTAGCATAAGCCAGCAAAAGCTAGCTCCACAAACCTTTACTAGAATCCAAAATTATGAAGCACACTAAATATACTCACGTGGAAAATATGAATATGACCATTCCATTCCCAATAAGCGCGGCTGCCGTGAAGGATGTGTACAGGAGTGCAAGAGCGGTGTGCGCGGAGGCAGGCGGGGCCGGGTACGAGAGCCAGTGCTCCGGTATCGCGGCTAAATCTTCACCAGTCAGGCCTGCACCTAGCAGCTCTACCTCACTTGATCTGGGGGAAAAGGAAGTATTTCTGGCAGCCAGTTACCTAATATTAATTTGCCATGTCCAAGAGTCCTGTAAGGTCTAAAGGAAATAAAACACTTTGATTTGGCGGCTTTATTAACAAAGTAAAATTACAGAATTTCCAAATTAATTAATGCTGGACAATTCACACAGCATTATCTACCCCCAAGCTAAGCAGAGCCTGTGTTATGTGTACTAGATAACTGATATACATAATATACGAGTACATACATAGATAGATATTTTTTATTATACATAGAAAACAACCAGAGTACCCTGAACAAATATTTGGAGAATGTACAAATATTTGTCCGGAGGCGGGAATCGAACCCGCAACCTCCTGCGTCGCAGGCCGCCTAGAGCACAGAGGTCATCAAATTCTTTCCAATAAATTCATTTGCGGCTTTATTTATAAATTAAATATATATATATATATATTTACAAATAGAGCTAGTATTTACATTTGAGCGAACTGTAGACTGTTGCAAACAATCTACAGGTAGCTCAACAGATCCATATCAATAGCAGTCGAAAGCATCCCCAAAACGCTGGCTGCATTGCCGCGCTGTATGGCCGCTACATATTTAACATAAAAAAATGTTATTCCACACGCATACATGCGCCTGATAACACCCTTGAAAACATAGACTCACCAGCGGTTTTTGTCGTTGACTGTACATAATAATATCCACACAACATCATCTAGCCCCAAGCCAAGCAGAGTTTGTGTTATGGGAACTGGATGACTGATATATAGAGGTATAATACAATATATTACATAGATATTTTTATTATACATAGAAATCGATCAGAACAATAAAGTGAACTTACTTTAGTGCTGAGAAATGAGCTCCGCTGAAGTAGCTATCTGAATGATTATCCATGTTGAGTTGGTGAGCAGTCCTCGGTAGTGCGTCCACTCCTCACTGACTGCTGACTTCAACCCTCGCCTCTCAACCTTTATATCAGTTATCACTAATGAGATCCGCTGGATAATCCCCCTGACGCCCTTTATAGGATTAGCCGAGGTTTGGTTCGCTCATGACACAGATTTATGTTTATTGAGGCCCTGGTTACATCTATACATTCGTACACCGAAACCATTCGGAAACCATACAATAGGAATTGAAGAGGTGTTCGTTTTTTGTGTGTTAATCCTGCTGAGTCAAAATTACGGCTTTCAGTTCTGAATAACAGAGCAACCTGACTTTGCCTTTTGCGTATACCTGATGCCGTACCGACGCATACGCATCGTATGCGTCTGTACTGCAAGGTTTAGAAAGTATGGCAAGGAATGTTATACGAGGCATAGGCAGTAGACTGCAACGGTTGGTGGCTGCGACGCGTAGCTATCGTAGCTAGTAGCTTGCTACGAGGCGTAGGCAACGTAGCGCACAGACTGCTACGAGACGTAGACAGCTTCGAATATTGCAAAAAATTGCAATTATATGCGATATCCGCAAAGGCAATGTACTAAGTAGACTGCAAAGAGGGGTAGGCGGCGCGTAGCGAATAGTCTGCTGGGAGGCGCACCTATCGTAGCTAGTAGCTTGCTACGAGGCGTAGGCATCGTAGCATACAGACTGCTACGAGACGTAGACAGCTTCTAATATTGCAAAAAATTGCAATTAAATGCGATATGCGCATATGCAATGTACTAAGTAGACTGCAGAGGGGTAGGTGGCGTAGCGAATAGTCTGCTGCGAGGCGTAGCTATCGTAGCTAGTAGCTTGCTACGAAGCGTAGGCATCGTAGCACACAGACTGCTACGAGACGTAGGCTGCTTAGATTATTGCAAATAATACCAATAATATGCGATATCCGCATACATATCGGTATATCGCATACCGAATGGATTGGTTCAAAAAGTTACTGTTAGATTTTATAACGTATCAGCCGATATTAATAACATTGGCCAAAAGGCTGTGAGGAGCACCAGAAAAAACTACTTACCGAGAGAGCCCATTATGACATAGGGAGGTATCTATCAGATCTAAATGTTTGGAAACTAGCTGGATGCCCGTGGTTTCACCCGCGTAACTCTCGATCCCGTGGGATTTTCGGGATAAAATGTGACCCATAAGTTATAACATAAACTATCTATGTATCAAGTTTAATCAAAATCCGCTTCGTTGTTTTTGCGTGAAAGATTATCAAACATCCATCCATACTTACAAACTTTCGCGTTTATAATATTAGAATTAAATGATGCGACATCTAATACTAATATTATAAACGAGAAATTTCAATAATCATCACATCAATAATTTGTACAAATTGATATCATGTAAATGGGAATGCCTTTGGTGCTCAATGCATAGGTGCCCAAAAATTAGGTGCTCAAACGGGAATACTTCATGTATTTAATATTGTTATTTTTAAGGTACGTATCAGAAACAAATGAATAATAGTTTTCCATTGTCAACAAATTTTATTAGACATCACAACAACCATTTTTGGATCGAGTACACATTGTTAAATACAAAATTACTTCTAAATTGAGGGGTCTATAACCTACGGTATTTATAAAGAAACATTGTTTTGATAATTTGTTACATTATAAGTTTTTACAACACCAACCTGCCAATATTATAAAACACCGATACAAAAACACGATTAGGCCGTGCTTAACATACTTACATAGGTATCATAATGTGAAAGATAGTACAATTATTGAAATTTCTTGAATTCATACGTATCAACATGTTATGGATTGGTTATTTAGTTTAACACCCAAGGGGCCTAGCCCTTGTCGGTGCAAATATGGTATATTTTTTCACTTTTCTCTTTCCAATAAGGTCACCTTTACTTCTTAATTGTACGAGTAACGGTCCGCCGCGGTTTGCATGTTTTTTAAGAAAAAACTCAAAAATTATAGGTATTCCACACATTAGGTTACGTTATTGAAGTTTTCATAAGAATGCTTAACTTTTTTGAAAAATATGTTCACCAGGGAAAATGTTGGATTCTTAAAGTAAATTATTCGAATCGGTCCAGTAGTTTCGGTGCCTATTCAATTCTAACTAAAACAAACAATTCTTAGCTCATTATAATATAAGTATAGACATGAAAGCTTTTTCCTTGATCTGACTCATATAGTTAATTTTATTGTATACATAGATATTTTTGGAAATTACATAAGTAAAATAAAAATATCCAGAACACCCAGAACAAATATCTGCAGATCGTACAAACATTTGTCCCGTGGCGGGAATACCTGCGTCGCAGGCGGACCCATTCATGACTTAGAAAATAATGTTACCCATAGTTTGGACGAATCGTACCTACGTTATATTTTTTACCCATTGATATCAATCCGCTACAAGTTTTGCCTAAATAATAAGTATTGTATTTATACAAAATATAAAGTTACCTACCTTGTGATGTGTACGGGAAGTACTTATAAAATGCTTTAGAGTAAAAACTCAGGAATAAGTATGATGTTGTTGTTTAAATGCGCTATTGATTTGATAGGCATTTCAGTACATCTGTAGGTATTCCCATGAAGTTTTATATTTTTCTTTATACGTATGTTTATTTACCACTCGTACAGCAGATTGAAAAATTTTAAAATTCGTTTTATTCAGTCTTTTTACACGCTATTAGGTACATAAATATTAGAAAGTACATTTTATAAATTACAATTCACAAGTGCAAAATTACTTTTTCTTTACATTAAAGACCGATGTTAAACTGTTTCGTTACTTACTCGTATGTGTATTCGTAAGTGATATTTTGTTTATTAAGGAATAGTTTCTATCGTGAAACATTAGATGAAATGGGCATATTTACAGGTAAGGTGTCACAGGGCCTGTAACAACTATTGATGTAACGGTACCTATAAACTATTATGTACGAGGTTATCTTCGGCCCGTTCATACCGAGCATTGGTAACTTTCATAGAACTTGATGAAAACGAGCCTGAGACATCTGGCGTAACTAAATTCTACCAGTCAAGTATTTTCTGCATTATTTTAGCACTTAATAGGCTGCTGATGCATTTATTTATATTATTAAAGATTTCTAGGATACTATCGTTATAGGTTTCTAATGTACACATGACACTAACTTATGCTAAACCACATTATAAATCACTCAAAGTAACAATATAACAGTGATTCTAAAAAATAGATATTCGTACGAAGTATAATAATTGTCGTCGTCAAGTCACGCAGAAGTTCACATTGATTAAATACCAAATTCCTAGCTAGTACATACAATATAATTGTAACAAGATCTTGTAAATTTTTACAAAACTTATTTACCTATGATCGAACCTGTTCTCATATGCTAGGAGGCGGATTTTGTGTGTCATTAGCTGAATTACGGTTTACCTCACTGTCACTCGCCTCTCCTGCAGTTTCTTCTTCCGTTTTCTGTACCTCTTGCACCGTTGGCATGCTATCTAACTCCGGATCAAACCGTTGGAATTCCAAATCAGGATCAAGCTCTTCTAACTCTGTATCCTCTAGATACTCTAAGGTATATGCTGGGTGTGATTCTAACAGATACTGCGCTGCTTCCTCTTCACTGAGAAACTCAAGTTGTCTTGGTTCGTTATCATAACCGGTTTGGTTTTGGTTCTCTTCCACCTCTCCCGCGCTTTCATCAACTTGTACATCTTCCTCTATCGCCATACTTGCTATCACTTGCAACTCTATCTGCCTCTCCACCTCTGTTACTATGACTTGGTCGGTATTACGTGCGTGATTATTAATGTCCATGTCTAAAACAACTTCTTTGTATTGGTTGGTTACTTCGTTGTTTGTTTTGGGGGCTTCTGTTTGTTTCTCCATATCTTCCTTCTGTTGTTTTGGTTCTATGATGATACATGTGTCTGGGGTGGTGACGGTGAGGCCTGGCGAGGGGGGATGTGAAGTGCGGAGGGGAGGGGCGCTGCTCGCTCTTAGTTCACCTTCCACTGATAGTCGAGTGGTGTCTACTGTTGTGTTCGATACTTCTCCGGGGGTTCTGAGGGAAACGTTGAAAGAATTCTAGATATTAAAGTTGCTGGATCAACAGAGGTATTGGAAGAGATAATCGGGAGGAAAACATATGCAGAAGCGACAACAAAGTATATTTTTTAAAAATAAAGAAGACTTTCTTAACTCATCATTGGACGATACATTATACAATAAAACATTTAGAACAAAAAAGAGGTAGAGGCGAGCTTAACCTTAAAAAGAGTTCTCTCCCAGCAAACGTTATTGGGAGAGAGAGGCAATTTTATAAAAGTGGGTAGATGTGCATAAAAAGGGATATCTAAATTATTTAATATAATTAAAAACAATCTGGGGGCCTACTCATACGTAAATCAAAAGTCAAAGTTATGATAAATTTTCGTGCAAAACAAACTAAAAAGTAAAATAAGCATAAAATAAGTTTGCACGAAAACGAGTGAGAAATTTCGATTTAGTTTTTACGATTTTTAATAGATAGTAATTTCGATTTTATTTTAACTAATAACTAATTATTAGTTACCTGTCTTTTTTTTAAATATTTTGTGTATGGTTACCATAAATATGTTGTCTTGTCACTTCAATGAACGTAACTAAAACTTACCTTACGCTTCCGTCAGGGTTGTCTATGTTGCACGTGCTGCCTATTGGCGTAGCTGTGAAGAAAAAAAGTTATTATTCATTTACTTTACCTATGTTTTGGAATATCAACAGATTGGAATATCTTTAATAGATTAAAGATAATACGAGATTTTAATAGGTACCTAAATACTTTATTATGGGATTTCTATGTGAACCGTCTGAGCTTTTTAAAATCATAATTGTGGCTCACTCCGCTCGCCGTTCATTCTTTGGCTTTGCTATCTTCAAAATTATGCATATGTGAATAATATTCATGGTCCGATCTAGAGGTTATTTCCTAAGAAGATTTAAGATGTTTATACAAGGTAAAACCTTTACTAACAAAGAAAATTAAGTAGGAAAATTAGAAAATTTGGTACTATGTTTGTATGGGAAATTCATACGTCACTTAAGTCTGGCATAGCGAGATACCCGACTGACTGCCCTAGTACAATACTCCGTGATGACCAAACTGTTCGACAGCAGTACCGCACTGGCATTGCAGGCGCAAAACACCTTGCGCCCAAGAGATGTTGCGATATTTAAAGTTACGGGATCGGAAGTTAGTTGTACGATACGCAAAGTTACGGCATCGAAGCTAGTTTTATATAGATTAAGTAATGAAGACTGACCCAGCACAGTATCGTCCCTGAGTCGCTGCTGCCTCGCGAGCGGGCGGCGCCGCGTGTTGTCGCGCACTCGCAGCGTGACGCCTGCGCACGCGCCGCTCGCGTGGAGGTCCAGCGCAAGCGACGACTGAGAGCCGCACTCAGATTCAGCTGCGCTTGCACTGTCGAGACAGTCATAAAACTATGGTTTACATAACAAGATCCAAGATATTTTTTCATATAAAACTAACAAACTAACGAGGTAAAGGTTTCTTGTTCGCTTCTTACTTTACCTTAAAAAGATTTAAGTGAACAATAAATCAACGTGATCACTTTATTTTATTTTTTTATTACTTATTTAATTTCAATTTTGTGACGTGTCTAAGAGTCCTGTAAGGTCTAAAGGAAATAAAGCACTTTGATTTTGATAATTGTCTTCACAAACGCTTGACTGCGCAATCGCAGCAGGACTGCTCATGAGTTGCGCGAGGGGAAAGGCTGAATAGTTAGGAAGAAACCTAGGCGCTCGGGACGCTATGAAGTCAGGATTAACAAAAACTTTTGTAAATAGTGTGAGCAAATTCGCAAAACAAGCTCATAGCAGCAAGCAAATTGCTAGCAATTTGCTCTCACCTCCTCACGCGTTAACAAAGAAAATTCCAATTAGATAACCAAATTAATAAACAACAGTAGCTCAACTGATCCATATCAATACCAGTCGGTAGTGTACCCAAGATGCTGGCTGCATTGCCTCTTATAAATTTATACTATTTTTTATAAATATAGTTTCTGCGAACTTAGTTACATAGTACATATCTCTATTTAGTTTAGTGACACAAGAATTTGTGTCACTAAACTAAACACATTCCTTTACGAAAGAGAAACCATACCAACAATACAAAATAATCTTAATTGAATATTTATTATAGGTAGGTATTATATTTAAAATCAAACACAAAACAACACAATATAGACTCAACAGGTTCTAGCGAAGGATCGTCAAGCAAAATGTGTGATTAGGAAAATGTTGTGCGAGTAAATACGATTACGACATACCAAGGCTGATGTAGAATTAGCACAAAGAAAACATATTGAAAGAAAATGATGTGAAACATCATATTAACTGGTGTTTCTAATTTTCCAATAACAAAAATGTTTATCTTGCCTTCAGTAAAATAATGCACTCTCTACTTTGCGAATTTTTCTTAAGTCTTTAAATAATATATGTACGTTTCATATTATTTATTTCTTTTGTTTTCTTAGCTTTTTCATTACATCCCCTTGATGGCATTCTCAATTAATTTTCTATGCACAATTATACATCAGCCTAGATAAATAGTGATAGCCCTGTACCTTACTGCCGACTGCGGCGGCTCGTCAACGGAGAGAGCGTAGCGTCGCAGCGGGCGCCGTAGCGCGGTTATGGATAGCGTAGCGCGGCCGCCTAAGCCGCTACGCAAGTCGGGCGCCGACCCGAAGCGGGCCTTCCCCTTCACTCGCTGTCTGCTGGTTCTGTGCCAGACGCCCTCGCAATGCTCAATCCCATACCCATAGACAAACCAAGCTCATAGACAAAGAGCATAGACAAATTAGGCGCTTTGAAGAGCGCGCTTACGAGCGTTCTGATCAAAAACTGAAGCTCGCTGGATTAGAAGCCTGAGTTCGGGTGTGTAGGTACGCCATGGTTTGTTAACGCGCGTTACCAAAGCACACCCACAGCACAACCTTCAAAACGTCTGTTGCGTTTACCTAATCATAATTCATAGTTTCTTGATAATTCCATGATCATTCCAAATATTGCGCCGGAAGCGGTTACATTTGGGCGAAAGCAGTTACAAACACATAGGTACTTCAAAGCCATTTTCGGGCAAACACCCACGTGAGAAAGCTTCGAAAGCCAGCATGAATTGTTTTGTTTGTTGTCACAATATGATTTATGTAAAACAAATGACGACGAAAAGGATTTACTATGGATTTACTAAATGTTCACAAGTTATACTTCGAATCTAGATAAGAGCATGGTACTACCTACCTACTTCGCCATCTACCAACAAATGTTAAGGATGTAGGATATTAGTTAATGGTTTTGGCATGTTAAGCTGCTTTAGGTACTATATACGACAAAACATTTTGTGTCCTTGGTTACCAGAATCCACTAGAAATAAGTAGTTAGGTGTTGCTATGCAGGTATGCAATTATAAGCTAAAGTAAACTGAAGTGTTGCCAATCAAAAAATTCTGCATTTTAAGCATTGTTTTTCAATATATTCAGAACTAATAAAACGACCGATTCTGGAGTTTCATAAAATATACTGCCACTGTGCAGTTTATGAAAAACAAAATGTATATTTTCAGCGTGCATTTGCTTTATATATACCACCAAGACCAATCAGTATATTTGCCCTATATACTGATTGGTCTTTTATGGTTATCATTCGATATAATTTTTACCAGGTATCGAATTACTACCGTTCCTAATACATATGTATATCAAATCGATATCACACTGTACCCAATCGGTTTGAATAAAAAACTTACGGAGCTTGCACCGGCCGATGCCTGTGGGTATGCAGCGGTGCTAAAGGCAGTGAGTGAGGCAAGGGCAGCACATGCGGCAGCCGATAGACTCCGAGCTGGTCAAGCCGCGCCGGCGCAGCGCACGGCGGCCCGCGGCGAGGCAGTGGCCGCGGGAGGGCCGTGGGCCGCGCGGGGGTCACCTTCGCGGCGCTGTCGCGGGCCTCGAACGTCATCACGCACGCTGCTACTACGATGAAGCCTGGAATGAGTTCACGGAGGTGTTGAGTATCTCTGCTTCATCATTTTAATATGAACCGAAAGATATCAAATGCTGGAGTCCTGCCTTACTGCCTATCATATCAGACAGTAGGTACTATCTACTGTTTACTGTTATGTCTTTCCGAGCCAGACTCTTGGTCAAACATGTAGGTACAAACTGCACCACGGGGTGCAACTCTAAATGATAGAAGGTAAATAAAATTCCATAACTTATTTGACACACTTAAAAACTGAAACACAATCAGTTTTTACAAATGGAGGTATTATAATAAGTATTTAATTTGATGTCGATACGATGGAGTTAACAATAATGTTGAGTAGAGTCAGTCACAGCACAGATATCAATAAATATTTTAAATTGGACAAAAAACACATCGAACGGAGAGATATTTTGTAGAACTGAGAGAAAATTCAGCATATATGTAATTACTTATGGAGTATTTTAATTCTGTTCAAAAACTTCATATTAATATTATTTTGTTCTGGTTCTGGGGCCTTATTCTCTATGAAATAGGAGATTCCTTGCCCAAACCGTGTGACGTCATAATGTGTTCTAAATACGATTTTGATCGATTCCACGCCGCTCGCTGTCTTGTCATATCTGTGAAACACGCTGGGATTGGCAATAGTGAATAAAGGCCCTGGTAATAATAAGTTATCATTACTTCCCAATTTATATCTTCGTTGCGAAAATGGTAATACCTATAGTAACACAGAAAATTACAATTAAATAGCCATAAAA
The DNA here is from genome assembly GCA_963931895.1 of Eupithecia pulchellata. Lineage (NCBI taxonomy): Eukaryota > Metazoa > Arthropoda > Insecta > Lepidoptera > Geometridae > Eupithecia > Eupithecia pulchellata. The sequence goes on from OZ007535.1 coordinate 7,222,351, forward strand.
GGACAATTTCGTATTTTACAATTGAAACAATTCAGCTAACTGCAGACTGTTGCATGCAATCTACAGGTAACTCAACTGATCCATAGCAATACTAATTAGACGCGTCCTCAAGATGCTGGTTATAATTGGTGAAAATGGTCTTCGTTTTGATTAAAAGGGCTTATGATTAAAAGCGCAATTAGCAATTTTTAAGTGCGCCGTGTGGTCCCGGCATAGAATTTCACCACCCCAACTCTTCCCGTGGGTGTCGTAAGAGGCGACTAAGGGAAAACACCGAGGGGCGGGCAGCAGCACCCTCTGCAGGACAACTCCACCGAACTGCGATCCCCATGCCCATGCCCCATGCCGTGGGGATTATGGGCAATAACCCCCAAGTGATAAGTAATGCATTCTATGGCGCTCATTAGGGGAGGCCTATGTCCAGCCGTGGACTATCACAGGCTGTTGATCTGATGTGTGAATTGCGAAACTTAGTTTGACCCATGTGTGGATTGGTTCCTTACTGCAGAAAACAGCCCAATCTCACTCTGTCACAAATTATTACAAGAAATTAAGCATGGAAGTAAAAAGCGTATGCTAAAATCCGGGCCCCTTGGAATGATTAATTAATTGCAAAAGTGTCACAAGAGCTTATGATACATTATTAATTTGAACGACCTAGTAATTCTCAATGGTACAGGATGCGAATACGACTTACATTTTGTTGGAAAGAGAATAAAGCTTGTCATGTTGAGATAAGTAATCGTCGCACGGGGGACTTAAATACCCACGTTTATAACTTTATCTCTCTCTCCCAATAAGGTTTGGAAGATAACTCTTTTTTGGGTTAAGCTTGTTGTCTTTTTTTACATCTTGATGTTTCTTTTGTATATTTTATCGCGCAATAGAGAATAAAAAATTTAGTTTAAGAGTGGAAGTCGTGACAATTTTTTATAAAATCTGCAAATATTCGTTTTCTATGTATAGTAAAAATATAATAATATCTATGTTATATAATTTTGTCATCTAGAACCCATAACACAAGCTCTGCTCAACTGAGCTAGATAATGATATGTCGATTGTGAAGCATTTTTTCTGTAGTATTATTATGAAGATAAAGTAAAACCTTTTCTAACAAAGAAGCTTATTTAGCCTCGGTACAAATATTTGTACGATCTGCAGATATTTGTTCAGGGTGTTCTGGTCGTTTTCTATCCATTATCCATCACCAGCCTATATAGTCCACGGCTGGACATAGGCCTCCCCAAATGAGCGCCATAGATGGCATTATCATTTGGGGGTTAACCAAATAACCATAACAATAACGACAATAACCATAACATATAACAATAAATAACCATGACATATAACGTATAATAACGTATTATAGGCTGTGATGATGATGATGATTATTATTATTATTACCTCCAAAGCCCATGACGATAGGTCCGACATATGACAGATTGTTGAGATGAAACCCGCGCGCCTCGTCCTTTACCGAGATCGTTGCATTTCCGCGGATTTCGTGGTCGACGGACAGTATATCTGCATAGTATCCTGTAACAAATACAGATAGTTTATTTCCTTGAACACAAGGTATATAGGTAAATGTTTGATTTCAGTTACTTACCTTATTCCAATTTAAGAACGTAATTTTCAGAATAGCTATATTACATTATAATAATTGGTACCTACTACGTTCTACCTACTTTACCTATACTTTAGTAGGTATCTACTAACCACACTACTATTAGTGATTAAACTATTATTTTATTCTGATAAGTTTTCTTTGTAATATAATTTTTAAGTTGATAAATAAATAAAAATAAATTCTGGGTTGTCAAAAAATGAGCGTCTGGTCGAAGCGACGTGTGACACGAGAACTGGTCAATATCTGGCACAGCGCATTAGCATTGCCATAAAGCGAGGCAATGCAACCAGGATTTTTGGTACACTTCCAACTGGTATTGATATGGATCAGTTGAGCTACCTGTAGTTTGTTTGCAACAGTCTGCAGTTAGCTCAATTGTAAATAAGTACTAGATCTAATTAAGTAACCTAGATAATTGTAATTTTCTTTGTTAAATAGCCGTTAATAATTTTTTCTGAATTAATAACATTCTACTAAGATTAACATGCAAATGTTACAGTATTTTGTATTTTAACTAAATATTTAATGTACTTGTAGTTTGAGACAGTGGCAGAGATTTAAATTTAATCAAAGTTTATTAGCAAAGTTCGGTGATGTCAAAATTTTTCTGCCATAATATTAATATTATAAAAGCTTTTCTTTATTAATATATTTTTTAATTTACATTAAGTATTGAGAGGGCAAAATCTTTATTAAGGAATAAAATTCGAAAACAGAAGTTAGAACTAGGCATTCACAATAGAAACAACCTGATGATCTACAGGTATTTCAACTGACCCAATTTTAAACTAATATTATTGAATTTACACCAAAAAATACAAAATTATAACTGCCCACCTCAACAGCGCGGACGACTAAGGGAACCGGAGGAATACCCAATTTATATTTAATAAATTTTTTTTCTTTAAAAACCTGTAGATTCTTATTTAACTTATGCAACATTGAGGTATTGGCAATGCGCGTTATGTACCTGTCAACTAGTAAACAGTTTCAGAATTTTAAAATCTGTTTCTATTTGTAAAACGCCCGCGAAGGCACAAGCTATCCATGGAATTATGTCACGAACGGCCGATCTGTTAAGTATAATAATAAAATATAAATAAAATAATAACAAATAGGGTTTATTGGCCAGAAATAGGCTCACAAAGTATAAATACTTCGGCTTAGGTACAGAGCGCGTCACATATAAGTACCCCCCTATCTCAATGTATGTCATGTATGTGGGACACAATAGTTGTTATTGTTGGGAATTTCAGACTTTGAGTATTATGGAAGGGCAGTTCGATCCTGAGCGGCGGCGTGATAAATCTTGCATGTGAAAAATTGTGATAAATTACAAGGGAATAAGAAGTGGTCAATAATAGTTTGTATACAAGGGGGTTACTTAATTCTGACGCGCACTGTACATAGTAGGTACTTGGAACTAAAAATCTTTTGGGGGTCCAAGTGATACTTTGGCAGCCTGAGGATCTTCAAAACAATTGCGATTTATAGATTGAACGTTGACCATTTTGGTATAGGGCGCTGATTGCTATTGTTATTAATAGGTTGACTCTGCAGACCAGTTTAATTTTCACAATGGATTTCCAATGCACACTACCTGCTGACAAAGCCTTTAAACTCTACATGTGCTCTCACTAAATGACCATGCACGTTTGTGCATGTATTATTCCACTGACATATTTCCAACAAAGCTGGTGTAAGCTCCCATTGATCGAATCAAATATTAAATCCAGCATCATATTCGAATCGCGGAACAAAGAGCTCACTGTTCGTAACATTTCATATTATACCGCTATAGGTTTGTTTCGTATTATACCTATAGGCACCTATAGGTAGAGTAGGAGCCTACATGAGCACAGTTCGATGAACACAGCGGATGCAATATCGGAAGTTTTACCGGAACGTTCCCATTTTTTGGGTTCCGTAAAGCTTTCTGAAAAAACTGAACCCTTATTTATGGGACTCTTTTGTTGTTGGTTGCGTCACGTTTATGGTAAATGTATTTAGATTCTATATAACTGACAGTGCACAAAATACAGAAGTGGTTCTATTATTTTTATTTTAGTGACGCATTTTATACTTAGGTGCTAGATGAAAAACTATATAAATAACGTTTTGTCTAACTGTAAAATAATGAAGACGTCCACTACTGGAACAAGTTAGTCCTCTACTAAAGATCCACAATGATCCAATGTATGCGCTTTCAGAACGAAGATTTTTTTTAATTGAAATATATTAAGGCCGAATATAGCAAACAACGTGAGACGAAAAGAGATTTTTGAACTGGCCGAACTTCCTAAGGACGTAATGGCATAAATCTTCCCAAGACATTCACCAGATACTTAGTTCACCTTGTGTTGGCCCACCTGAGCTTTCCAGCCCCGTCCATCTCCTCAAACTAATTCTAAAATACACCTACAGCGCTTTTCCCAATCAAAACAGAATAAAAGTTCGATGGAATGATGCATAGTTCGCAAGCCCGAGGCATACCGGAAGTGTCAACGGAACGGAAGCGCCGGGACATTCTCTCTCGTGCCGGAAGTATCGTGGGTGCAACGCGTCACATACTCGTGTGTGTACCTAGGGACTTGTATCGAAATGTGGAACGTTTGCGAACAGCTACCTAAAGATTGTGCATTCTATGTCATGTTTACTTACTTAATCATAGGTAGGAATAGGTTAGGCTGTTACATGAACCCGTGTGGCACACGCGGCAATATAGCCTGGAAGGAATTGCTTTAAGCAATGAGGCCGTTTTCTTTACGTTTTATTTAATTTATATAAGACTAGCGGTCCGCCCCGTGTCATAATAATCCTATCATTATTAAATGTTTGTCTCTAGATCTTCCTTTTCAGGAACTAGACCTTAATAAAGACTTTAATAAAGACTTTGTTAGCTTGTTAGTTTGAATTGAATAGGCTCTGAAACTACTGGACGTAAAGGTCCAATTATTTTCAAATCCTAAATTTTCCGTGATGAACATAGGCTATAGAATTCAGGGTTCCGCATGAAAATTGAATTTTTTGTTAAATACCCGTGCGAAGCCGGGGCGGACCCCTAGCTTCATAGAAAGTCCTACATCACTGTCCTAAATATACTTCATTGCATTTCAGGTTCAGTATTTGAACGTTATTGTGAACATTGCTGCTACGTGAACATTGTTGCCAAATGAAACCAAATGAACCCCAACCAAAAAGGTTGGTGTTTGGAATTTAAGGCTCCGATGAATAAAATCATAACAACAACAACAACAACAGCCTATATTCCACTAATATTCCACTGCTGGACATAGGCCTCCCCTGATGAGCGCCATAGATGGCATTATTCATCATTTGGGGGTTTTTGCCCATAATCCCCACGCTGGGCATGCGGGTTGGGGATCGCAGTTCGGTTGAGTTGTTCTGCAGAGGGCGCTGCTGCCCGCCCCCCGGTGTTTCTCCCTTAGTCGCCTCTTACGACACCCACGGGAAGAGTGGGGGTGGTGAAATTCTATGCCGGCACCACACGGCCTGAAGAACCTACGAATAAAATCATAATGATTAATAAACTTACCGATGACAGCCATCGCAGCTCCAAGCAGCATCAACAGCAGCCCGGCGGAGAGAGCTCTACATGCGTGCCAGAGGCATTTCGAGCTCATCTTCCCTCGAACCACCTGAAAAACGGTTTTCATTGCGTGAGGCATAGACAACATAGGCCAATTGCGCCGAAAAAAACATGTCAAAACAGAGAGGGTTTTATACCTCAAAACCTTACAGGATTTTTGATACATCCGAAATTTGCACCTACGATTTTTTTATATAGGTACGGGAGCAGTATTTCTTTTACTTTAAAGGTGACTGTGTGTTCATTCATTAATGCCATTGTTATTGATAGAACAATCTACCAATAACAATGTTCTATCAAAATCTATCAATAACACAAGAAGCTAAGGAAATAATTTGCGAATTTTGCGATTAAGAGAGTTCGAGAGAGTGAAGAGGGTCGAGAGTCGCGCGCACCATAAAGACATTTTAAATCCAACCTAATAAATTATGTAATTTTAGGAGTTATTTTTCATAAAACTGACCGCATAAGTAAAAACCCCTACTAAAATGATGATTAGAAATGAATCTTTAGAGAACTAGTTGCCATAGGTATAAGAGATTTTCAGAAAACGTTAGTTTTAATGTATTCAGGGATTGTACTCGTGCAACAAGTTTTACGCAACTGTTGAGTTTTAGCTTGAACGATTTTTATAAATATTAGGTCCTTACATATGAAATTGGCGTTTTGTATGGGAGGAACAAAAAGTCGAATATTTTTTAATATAATATATTTAATTAATCAAAGTATGAACCATTATTTTCTATGCACTTTTGCCATCTTATAGGTAGTTCATTGATCCCTTTACTAAAAAAACCAGTCGGACGGGAATCAATAAAATCTTTGAAGGCGATTTGGACTGCCCCATCGGAGTTGAATTTTTTCCCTTGCAAGAAGTTATCCAAATTTCGAAAAAAATGGTAATCTGTTGGAGCAAGGTCCGGGGAGTACGGAGGATGTCTTAGACTTTCCAATTGAAGCTCTTCTAATTTAGTAGCCGTCTGTTGCGCAGTGTGTGGTCTAGCGTTGTCGTGAAGCAGCAGTGGCGTGGAGCGATTGACCAGCCTAGGTTGTTTAGCCGCTAGCTTTTCCATCATGGTTTGCAATTGCTGACAATAGACATCAGCCGTAATAGTCTGGCCAGATTTGAGAAAACTGTAATGAACAATACCGGCACTAGTCCACCAAACGCTTACAAGTAACTTTTTTGGGGTTAATTTTCGCTTGGGGCAGGATTTGGCTGGCTGGCCAGGATCCAACCATTGCGCTGAGCGCTTCCGATTATCGTAAAGAACCCATTTTTCATCACAGGTAATGATTCGGTTTAAAATACCTTCATTATTGTGCCGGTTTAGTAATGTAACGCAGCAGTCGACGCGCGTTTGCCGGTTTGCTTCAGTCAATTCGTGAGGTACCCACCTTTCAAGCTTTTTAATCTTCCCAATTTGCTTCAAATGAATTAAAACAGTTTTATCACTAACACCGCAGCCTGCAGCTAACTCGGACGTGGTTTGCGATGGATCCGCTTCCAAAGAGGAGAAATTTGTGATTAAAGTGGCCAGTACGAAAAACGCCAATTTCATATGTAAGGACCTAATATAAATAAAAGAAACAAACGAGTAAATATTTTAAACCGTCAACTATTTAACAAAGCATTTAAGTCCCTACCACCTACTACCTTAATAACTGCATTTAGGCTCTAGATAAAATCACTTAGATTAGTATTTTTCAAAGCAATTTCATTAATAATATTAAGTACTTACCTTTTCTCTATTATAGCAAAAATTAAGCAATAAAACAAAATGGACACCCAAATATCAGCAACGCATCGCTGCACATTACCGTTGCTCGAGTTACTTATAGGTATTCAAACTATAGAACCTTGTTTAGACCTCCTTGGATTAGAGTGCAAACTCTTGGTTTATTTATTTGAATATGGAAGGGTACCTGGACGTTCCAGGTGGCCCCGGAGGCGGGGTGGGCGCGCCGCAGCGGGCCGGTGACGCTCCTAGCTCGCCGCATGCTACTGCCGGACCAGACTCCACACCGCACATGCGCAGAGCCCGCGCAGCTTCCCTCGGCTTCAGTCACCTGCGTCCTAATTCTGTTAGAATTATTGTGATGCCGAACCGGATCGCAACTCAATGAATTTAATATTATGGTAGGTATAATGTAGCTGGCAATAAATTTTGCAGTTGGTATAAGCTTTTTAGAAGGTAGATTTATCTTATGGTTCATAAAAAAACATGGTTACCTATGTAGATTAGGTACAGGTCATTTTTACGAGCTGGACATATTCATGACACGACCATAAAAAAAAATTAAACTACCTACTTAGCATCATCTTAAAAATTTTAAGATAATAAATGTATGCAAGAAGAAAATCTGCGAGCGACAATTTCTGTTAGCAAAGCGCATTGTGTGTGCTTTTATTGTTTGAAAAGTAGAGAAACCGCAGCATAGCACTCACATTTAACTTTCAAACCGCCTCTTCACTCGTTTGCCCATTATATTTACATTTTCACGCTGGAATATCTGGACAACAACGAAAAAACAACGATGTAAGATAAATTTTGCATTTTTATGACTTTCTTGTGCATAAGGTTTAATTATTGTGTAAAATTTTGTCATAAATTTGCTCTGTCCCAAAAACCTGACGAAAACAACATAAAACTTAAATATCGATAATTCAGCCTTTTACCAAAGAATCTATTGTACTAATAAACTAGTATGGTCTAATCATGTAACAGTTTCAAGATATAAATAATTTTTGTAAGCTGTAAGTCGATAATGTGAAGAACAAATTGAGAAACTTCACAATCTTTGCTGATAGGTATATATAGTCAGAGAAGGAAAATAATTTTGAAGAGGTAGAGAGGTAGGTGGTACAATCAAATATCCGGTCAAGGAGGTAGGTTGCTACACGGGGAGGCAGTTGTAGGGCGACGATTGTGCATCTGAAAGATGTATCCGCGGCGGCAGCAGGCGAGCAGCTCGCGTTAG